>OX465094.1:2344261-2426761 GCA_949987625.1 Chalcis sispes | reverse complement strand
ACTCGTTCTTCTTTTTTTATTGTATATTAAACACAAAATATCTTTTATGCCTTATACTATTACACAATATATGTATGTGAGATAAAATATAAATATCAGATAGCTATAAAAGCGCTTTATGAAAAACCGTAGCTAACCACTAAGTGAGCTTTATGAAATCCAACAATGTTACTATAGATGTTGGTAGTTATTCCGCAAACTTGGATACATTATCACAAAGCTTTGTTCATTTACTTTTCTAATTGTCAAAATATATATATATATATATAGACTTATACGTGCGATATCGCTGAGTGACTTAATTATTTATTTATTATTTTTTTTTATTTTTCTTTGACTCGTTAATTCAATCAATATTAATGATATATCGTTTACGTAAAAAATAAGGCATTTGCTCTGTCTCTAAATTACTTACGTCAATTATTTTTATCCAACTACACGGATTAAATGACATATCCATTATAAAAGTTTCATAACGAAATTGAGAATAAAACGAATCGTTAAGATAACTTCATTTATTAAATATTTGCATGAAAATAAATTCTCTTCGATAAATAAATGTTAAAGATTTTAATTTTCATAACTGATTTCCCATAATTTACGAGTCAACTAATCCACCAATTACTAGAAAAAAAAAAAAAAAAAAAGAGAGAAAAAAAACAATAAAACGAAACATAAAATTTTACGTAACAACGAGCATTAATCTTATAGTTATAAATTAAATTTTTAATAATTTATTGATTTGAAATATTTGTTTTATACTTGAAATATATTATAATACTTCATTTTATTTTATTAAGTAAAATAGTTGTTGTTTGAATAAACCTTACAGCATTGAAAACGACGCTATTTTCTAAAATATCGCGTAGGATTTATTCAATTAAAACGTAATATTTGTTCAAACTTGACATTTGCAATACGTCTAGACTATTGTGTATGAGATGATACGACTGCTACCGGAATTCGAGAGATTTGGTTAATACATTTTCCAAGGCTTTAGATGATATAATTTTTTTTTTTTTTTTTTTTTTTTACGATAAAACAAAAATTAAACAAGTATTTTTCGAGTATTGAAATAATGTTGTTTTGAAAATTATATTTCATTGTATAATCCTAACTGTACGTATAAATTTTTTTAAAGATTAAAATAACATTTTATTTTGCGAAAATAAACCTTTAACGAAAATGAAAAATCGATATTTTCGTAAACAAGATTTCAATTCAATTCTCATAAAATAATTAACATTGATTTGTTAAAAAATTGAAACCAATAGCGCACAAGCATACAAAAAAAGCAGTTTGTCGAATTTTTCATTCAATTTTGTACTTTCCCATTAATGTTTTGAAAAATCTTTAAATTTTTCAACATTAATCTCGTTTTATCATAAAATGTCATCGTGAATCGATTTTTATTTAATCAGCAAAAAAGTAATTCGATGACAAGCGCTAAACTGCTTGGTATGCTAATTACATCGATCAACTCGGGTTAGAAACATTCGAATTAATTAATACGAAATTACACGATAAACAAATAACTTTATTTGTATACAACAAAGTTCGAGAATCAAAAAGTTATTTCCCAGTATAACTGCATCTAGACTATCTTATAACCAACGTAGAAATAATTGGACGAATAAGCCTAATTCAAACTTTACCGAATAACACGTGCGCTATAGTTAATATTGCATATCTGTATTATGATGACGCGTTTATCATAAAACATTACTGTCGTTAAGTTAAGGTAACGTAACACATTATAACAGTTTTTTTTTACGAAAAAAGTAATAATTTAACTGAAATACAATAAAGAAAAATTAAAAATGTATGCATTATTTAATTAATATTAATTTTTTCTTTTTTAAATAAACATACTAACTTTTTAAAAAATATTACAATTATCTCGTATAATATGTCATTCTTTTTAAAATAATTGAAAATAAAAATAAAATGTCGAGAACGCGAAATGAGAAAATTTTTATATGCATTCAATTGCAAAATTTCCGCTTTCTCATTTCACGGCTTAATTTATAAGTAAATTTACTTTCAATTTTGGATTACGGGAGAAAAATCAAATTGCGTCATATATTTGCATAACAATTTAAATAAAATGACGTTATTAATTTTCACTATTAATTAAATAGTATACATTTATAAGTTCAAATATTTGATAATTAATTTTATTATTTTTATGTTACAATTTATCGAGAACAACATTGTAAAACAATTTTTTTTTTTTCAATTCAATACATTTATATTATATTACAAAATTTCTGAAATTGAATAATTTTATTTGCAAAAAGATTTTAAAAAATGTTTGATTTTAATTAAATGATAAGAAGACAGAATTTTTCTAAGGTATTGAAAAATATACAGTTTGACGATGAGGCAGTGTAGAAATGAGTATAATTATTACAACGAATTGTAAAGTGAAATTACAAATTGGTAAATGCGCGCAGTCGAATGCTCATTAAAGCAGAATCAATTCTAAGGCAAATCGAATCTGATAGTATTCTTACAAGTAGCGGTATTATACTATTTTTTATTTAAAAAAATGAATTATATTAATTTAAAAAAATTTCTAATTAAAATTTTATACAATTTTATACAATGACGTTTTAACGTATATATATATATATATATATATATATATATATATATATATATATATATATAGATGTGTAGTATATATATATATATTGAAAATAAAGTGGTATAATAAACATCAAACCGCGATAAATCAAAATTTTATTTATATAAAAAAAATTGTTTAAATTTAAAATTTGTAATAGCTGACGGTTTTGTGGCTACGATAATAGTAATTAAGAAATATCTGTTTCTAAATCAACGTAATCCTAGACTAAGATAAATTATACCTTGAATATTCAAGTCGGAAGCGAAATTGAAGTAGTTTAATATAAATGGTTTTGTGTGAGAATTATGTGATGATACAAAGAGACACGATTAGTATTTGAATCAGTTTAATACAACTAATTTTCTTGTTAATTTGTTTGATAAAAATCCAATCATGTATGATTTAGAAATTATATAAACGATCAATAGTTTCGAACAATAAGTTATGTCCTTTTTTTTTTTTATGAATATTGATTAAAAAAGATCCGTCAATCAACCAAGGATGTCATGGAAACTTATAATAATATTTAAAGTAATTTGAAAATTTTAAATAAATTAGTTTTTCTAAAATACATTAAAAACTTTAATTCACGATTTATTAAAAATTAAAGTAAAGCATCTATAGGAGATGAAAAAAAAAAAAAAAAAAAAAATTAAAAGAATTAAAATTTTATGCTACAAAAAATTTTGTTTTATAGTTTAAAGATTTATTGTCTTATATAAATATTTATTAATACTAAAATAAGCATTTATATGAAACAGAGTTGGTATAAAGTTTAGTCGAAAAATGATATACGGTTATATTAAATTTCGTTTAAATATTATATAAATAACCCATTTTACCTGATCCTGTATAATAGCTGCTATTTTTTCAGTAATTCGTGCAAAAAAAATACATAATATATATTGCATTTAAACGCATTTGCTCCATATGCGTTTTACTATAAGCGTGATATTGTTTTGTTAAAATTTTTTTATTTAATCATACATATTTTCTATTTTATTTTACCAAAATCTTTTTACAATAAAATTTATAATCTTATAATAAAGCAATATATTCTCTCTTTAAATAATAATGCCTAAATTAAACATTTTAAAAATGCGACAGTTATCGCAGCGTAAACTCCACCCTCCCCCCCCCCCCTAAACAAAAGCATTTCTTTCTTTCTACAAATCAAAAAATCTCTCCAGGGAAAATAGTCTATCGCAAAATGAAAAATGACGAAAAAAAATAGGGGAGTTTCGAGAAGAAGACGCAAGAGTGAGACGAGGTGAAGAGAAAGACAGAAAGTGAGAGAGAGAGAGAGAGAGAGAGAGAGAGAGAGAGAGAGAGAGAGAAGAGCCGATGATCGTCGAGTCAAGAACTGTCAAGGCGAATCGATCGAAAGCAGCTGGTGGCGCACTAGATTCCTTCCTCTCCCTTTTCCACCCTCTATCATCCGCGCTCACGCTTATACATACACGTACACGCCGCGAATTCCACCCACACACAAAATCTCGCTCTCGCCCGAGTACGTGTGCCTTCTTCTTCTTCTTCCCTCGTTCTTTCCCTCCGGGCGCGCCACTTCTGGAAAGTGTCCTCCCTCTTCTCTCTCTCTCTTTCTCTCTTTCTCTCTTACTCACTTGCTCTCGAAACCGTGCTACTATTGACAGGTTCGCGAGAGAGCGCGCGCAAAGAAATTCGCTGCCGCTGCTGCTGCTGCTGCTGCTTGCCAAAAACTTATTATACATTATGCGCGCAGGAGTAGATTGAACGAGTAAGCGAGAGGGAAAAAGTGGTCGGCCCAAAATCTTTACTCTACTACTCGCTGTAACCTCTTTTTAACTTTCTTAGCCGTTTTTTTCAATAAAGATTTTTGAGAAAAGAACAACTGATGATGTATCAATTTTCAACTATCTCAATCAATTTTCTAACTTTGATTTTAATCCTGAAATGTCCGCTTAAAAACCGCCGACTAGTCTCTTAATGCCATCGTCTTTCGATTTTTCAAGGAATCGATGTGTTGAAAAAAAAAATCTCTGTTGTGGAAATGTTGTTCTTTTTTTTTCGAATAAAATTAATTCAGAAATTTTTATTAGGTCCATTGATTCTTAAAACAAATGAAAAATAAAAAGAAATAATGAGTAAATGAAAATCTAAAAAAAATTAATGCAAATGTTCGCCTATGTACGCCAGAATGTTTATGCACAGATTGTGCGAAAAATGAAGAATGTAATCTGCACGGAACACTAATTTTGTTACTTCTAATAAAAATCGTAATATCCTTTAAACATTTTTAAATCAGTTTGTGAATTATGTAAATCAATAAAAGACGTTTAAAATATGCAATCAACGCTTTTCCATCAAATGTTTTTTTTTTTTTTTTTCAATAAACTTTATTCGATTAAATGTTTATATTTACTTTTCAGTATTATTGATTGTAAAGCATAATTACTGTTCATAAATTTTGAAAAAATGTTACAAAAAATAATGTAGCCAAAAAGAAAATGAAGTAAATAATTGTACAGTCGATATTTTTTAAATGCATTAAATAAATAGATGGATTATAGATTTATAGAAAAATTTTATTCGATAGAAATATAAATGTAAATTGAATCTTCTTTGTAAATGAATATATGAATTGACTTATGTTACGAAATTAAAAAAAAAAGATGATCATGTAAAAGTTAACTTTTTTTTTTAAAATAAAAAGTTTTTTAAAGTATCACATTGCGAAATCAAGAGCTTAAAATATATATTTAAAAAATTTAATTTAATTTTTAATTGATATTTAATTTTCTTAAAATTAAATTATCTGCTAGTCTTAAATGAATTAATCTTAAATATAATAATACAGATAAACAAATGCAAAATAATGAAAACGAAATGAAATAATTTTCATTAAGCTGATTTAATCTGATGATCAAAATATAATAAAAAGCGTTATTCTCGTTAAAACTAGAAGCCGTAATCGTTATTTAAAACAGTACCACATATTTGAAATCAAGAGAAGCTCAATGGTCACTACAGGCGCGGATAATTTTTCTTAATTACATTAATTAAGTTTCAGTGGTAGAACTTCTAACCAAGTGTTGGATCAATACGGTTCGAAAGATATCAGACCAGTACTGGTCCATTTTTGAAAATTTTCCATTTTTTACGCTGAAAAATCATACTTTCTTATATCATCTATAAATTATAGTGAATCTCTTCTGATTTTCTTTAAGATTTTCTCGTTTCGTGACGTTAGTTATTTCACGGTCTTTCCCCCCGTTTTTATTAATCTTTCGTCGCGGTAAACATTTCGGTCGTTTTATAAGAATCAAAAGAAAAGAAAAAAAAAATAGATATTCAACTAATAAGAAAAAGCCTTTGCAAATATGAATCATTAAAAAAAAATACTGTTTAAAATAAAATGCAGGATAATAATGAAGAAAAGAGATAGAAAGTGAGAGATAAAGAACGGCGCAAGAGAACATGACAGTGTTTAGTCGTTACAGAGAAATATCGATTTGCCGACCTCAAGGAGAGAGTAAGATATATATATATATATATATATATATATATATATATATATATATGCAAGAGAGTAAGATAAAAGACATGGAAAAAGAGAAAATTCGTACGTAAAGGGGCTTGAATTGATCGGCGATAAAAAAAATTTTTTTTTTGTACGACTACGTTTTGGTTTATCTTTATAACTAACGACATCAATTGTTTCGACGCGTTTGTACATTTTTTTAACGTGCAAATTTTATCGTGATTTATGTCATTTTTATTTACGACGCACAAAAATAATATACATCGACACTGTATTCAATCGTAATAATAACTCGCGGCTCACAATTGATAAAATATAATTAATGATTAATTAACATTCGCTGATACTTTTTTTTTTTTTTTTTTATTTTTAATTAAATTATCAAACAATACTAAAATAAGTATTATATTAAATATTACAACATTTATTATTTATATAAGAAAAATGATCGTTAATTTTCTATTTATTAATGAATGAAATATTTCGTACGGATATTAGAGCGTACAAAGAACTGTATCGAAACGCAGTTACGATCGTTGTACTTACACAATAGAAAAATATAGTATATGATAATGATATAATGAAGCAAATCAAATGTCGCATGATAGTGTTCAAAATGTATTTGCAAAAATGAATCACTTTTTTTTATAATTATCAATAATATATTATTTTTAATTATCTATATGACAAAAATTAATCATTAAAAATGTTGCAGATTTTTTGGACGAGACAAATATTTCTTGCAAAGACTTTAGGAAAGAAAAAGCAAACACTGTAGCCTAGCTAAACAAGCTCCCAAAAGTTATCAAAATAGAATGGAATAAAAGTATGTCAAAAACAGGGTATTTAAACGTCGAAGAAAGTAATAAAAAGAAAAAAAAATGTGTGGGTGGTATTGATTACGCCTTGCATTTAATCTCGAACGGGTGGGCAGACGGTTACGCGCAAGATTTCGCGCCATCTTTCCACGCGAACGGCCGAGCTAGCAAACGAGAAGAAAGAAAAAAAAACGAAGTACTGCGTTAATAAAGGCAAATGAGAGAGGAACACTGAATGTATGTGTATACACATGCATGTATATATATATATATATATATATATGTATATATACCTGCCAGCGGCCTGATCGGCCGCCTCGGCATCGGAGGCTGGCGGTGCATCAGCCGATTGTTCGCTACCGTCATCGGCTTTTTTGCCCATCCAATTGGACATTTGGTTTGTTAGTCCGGAGAACATCGTCGCTGCTGTACTGCTGTGTTGCGTGCGCGCGAGTACTGTCTGTTATCGAGCGACGACGCGAATCGGAGTGAGAGAGCGAGATTTCAGCGGCTTGCTCCTCCTCGCTGCTCGATTCCCCTCGTAGGCAATACCTCTTCCCTTGCACCCTTTTTTCTTATGTCGTTCGTTTTTACGCACGTGTACGAGCTTCCTTTTAAATTATTTTTCGCTTACTATAAGCACGGAAATAGAAAGAAAGAATGCGGAGGACGAAGACAGAGAGAGAAAAAGAGAAAGATCGTATGTCGATCGAATCTAATTTATTTTCTGTTTTTTTTCTTCTCTTTAAAGGATCTTTGTGGATACTGTCTGCTTATGGCTGAAACAAGACTGGAAACTTTTCGTACGCGTTGAGAGCGCGCGCGTGTATGGTTAGATCCTCGCGACGACGTCTCACTGAGATAACGGACTGACTGACTGGTGTTTCTTCCACTACTGGAGAAATGACGACTCACAGCGAGCATACAAAGCGAAAGGAAAAAGAAAACGCATTCTCAATAGAATGCGCGCGCATGGGAACGTTAAGCGCGATATTTGATATCAAAATTCATATAAAATTAGTCGTATAAATTGTAACTAAAAATTAGTTAATTTCTAATTAAGTACTAATTTTAAATTAAATTCTATTTTATCAAAGATATTTACATTCTTCAAAATTATTATTTATTAATTTAAAAATTTCGAAAAATCCTTCAATTGATTAAATTCGAAAATTTTTTAAATTTAAAAAATCGTCGAGTGAATTTGAAATAAATAAGATAAATTTAGACAAATCTTAAAGTTTATATATGACTTCATATTAATTTCAGGGCAAAAAATTACTCATTATTTTGCAAAAAATTTTTTCGTTAAAAAGGAAAATATGCTTAACAATTAATTTCATATATGAATAAAAAAAAAATTAGAGTTTTTAGAAATGTAATACCAATAATATATATATATATAAAGATATTTTTTTATATAAAATAAGGATAATAAAAAAACTTAAAAAAAATATTCCGATATTTTATTTGGTTTTTTATTGAGCCTCATGCGAGTTAAACAGTGTCTTATCGATTTTATTATATTGCATTAAAAAAAATTATTGTGATTTTATAGGTATTCGATTATAATCAGATGAAAATGCAATTTCGATAAATCGTACAAAAACATCAGTCTGCGATTATATTCGATTATCTAGTGATTGTAAATCACTCGCAGGAGGATTTTTATTACAAGTACAATCGAAATTGCTTTTTATATACAAGAGAAATTGAACTTATTCAAAATCATGAACTTTAGTAACCTCTTTCTTTAACCTAAAAATATCGAAAGATGGTAAGTCGATAATTATTTAATAAATATCAAAAAGATATTGTCTTATTAATTTCTTGGCGTTTGACTCGTATTTCCCGGTGCTACTGGCATTTCTCCTCCTTGTGTAGTTTCTCTATGTGGACCCTAAAATAAAAAAATACTTTTTTCAATCTGCAGAAAGATGATCGATTTATATCAAGCGATAAATATTTTTAAATTTTTACCTTTACTTGAATTTGATGCTTCAAAATTGCTGCCCTTAAAATTAGCATTCGAGTACGTCTTCGGTATTCTTTGCCTAAACTAATAGATTTTTCAAATGTTGTGCTACGCTGATCGACGTCTTTGGCGTATAAAATCTATAAACATAAAAACCATTGATATAAAATTTTAATTTTCAGTTTATAATTTATATTAGTATATTATAATAATCTTTAATCCAAATAAAATTATATGAAATGTTTATACAATTTATATGAATTATCTTAGCATGTAATTTAAGTACGAACAAACTATTTGAATGAATTTATTTTTTATAATGTCTAAAAATGTATGTTGATAAAATTTTTTTTTAATATTAATTATTTTTATATATAAATATAAAAATTTATAAAAAAACAAATATGAATTTACTTTATTATGAGAATCTATGCGTGCTTGAATTTGTCCATCAAGAATTAATTGCATAAGTTCATCTTCTAAAGCTGCAACTGTTCGATTGAAAGCTGTCGCCATACGCCTCATATCTGCACTAAGGTAAGGACTGAAGTATTGAATCAATGCTCGGTTGCGTATTTGTAAATATAGCGTATTAACGTGAGGCGCTATATACATATCTAATAAAATATTATCCTTTATCTCATCCAATAATTTTAAACAAGAAGCATACTTTGATTCATAAAATTTGAAAATTATATCTCTTAATTGGGGTTCCAGTTCCAAAAACAATTTAAAAGAACTGCTAAAAATTACTTGCTTTTGCAATTCATGCCTAAAAATAAAATAATCATTTAATAATATTTAAATATAAATTCACTTTAGTCATTTTAGATTTACGTTTAATTTACCTATCAAATGTAGCTAAAGCACATAATCCACCATATAAAGCAACATTTCCAGGGGAAAGTATTTCAGGAAAATCACAATGATCAAGTGAAGCTTGTAAAAATAGTTTAGCCGCAGACTTGTATTTCCTAGTAGCTAATTCTGCCAAACCTGCAGCAACTTTCAATTTTGTTACTATAGCCAAATTGTTATCTTTTCCGTGTACATCAGGAAAATCAGGAGTACTTTGAGCTTTTGTAACATAACTTATTACATGAGTCCAGTTTTGTAGGTATATTGAAACTTTCAATACATTCCAACACATGTTTACAACATGTTTACCACTGGTACAATAATCACGTGCTCTAGAATAACACTTTAATGCATTACCAAGGTCTCCACAATCTAAATAATGATCTCCTAGATCATCATGACCTCTTCTTATACTTTCTTTTATTGAATTACTTTTATAATTTTTGAGATCAGTATCAAACTTTTCAAGTTTAAGAGCTGCTTTTTTTGATCGTGAGTCTACCCATGCTTGATCAATTGTTGGTATGTCTTGAGATGTAGACTGAGCTGCCACATCTGGTAAGCCAGGAGCATTTAACGCTTGGGCCAATTTTTTATGTAATATTAGATAAAGTGAAACATTGTAAGTTGTCATAACATAGGTTATAGCCATCTTTAAGGCTTCTATTCTTAATGAAGGACAGTGGTCTGCTATGTACATTAACCTGAATAATTTTGCAAGACCTGTATAACTGTTTGCATAAACTTCTAAATCCTGTAAAAATATAACATAAATTATTATATTGTTCTATAAATAATTATAAAATAAATTAATTATTATTTATTCTTACTAATATAATTCTTAAAGTTAGTCATTATAATCAGAAATAAAATTAAATTATATTAAAATTAATATAAACACAATTTTGTACTTTTAATAAAATAAGTGATATAAAAATAATTTTTTTATTAATTTAATTTTTTTATTATTGAATCATATAATTCTTTTTTAATTAATAATAAAGCAAATCAACAAACCAATGTAGGATTTTCAACGATGTATGGTTCTTCTTCAGAATTATCATTGTCTTCAGCAGGTGCATCGACCTGCATTGGCTCAACTGCATTTTGTTGAACAAATGAGAACATTTTTTTCTACTTCAAAAATAACACACTTCGTCGATAATATTAATAATTCAGCAAATGTTCAAATGTATTTCAAAGCTGTATTAGCAAACTAACCCTGTTTCCAACATCAAATCAATTCTTAAATGAATATTTTAATTCCTTAGATGCTAAATCAAAAATGGAAACAAATATTTATCGATTTACCTGTTTAATAGTAACAATTCTTTTATTTACATTTGCGATCAACAATTGACATTTTAACATCTTAAATCGCCGAATTTACGCCATAATTGTAGCCTGGTGCCTGGTACAGCGAGAATGTATTTGCGAAAATGTCAATTTTTAGTCTGTGGATCCTTTAAGTGAAGAGTTTTCATGAAAGCGAAGACCATATTTGCGCAAGCTTAAGCGCCATATTGAATTATTTGCACATTCAAGCCCTATATTAAATTTACAATCTTTTTATAAACACAGGGTTGTATTTGAGGTGTGAGATGTCATCATTTTGTGGAAGAAATATTTGTTTCGAAATTCGCCACTCACAGCGTTGCAATCTAGTTCAGCTTACAGTGCCTTTATAACCCACAATGACAATACACAAAACACGTATTTTAATACAATTATTGTGATGTAGACATCTCCCATTTAATAAAAATGGTATTATTTATATTTTCCCTTTTGGCGTGTACCATGTGACTAAATTAACTAATCAATAAGTGGGCACTGTATTATCACTGTGGATATAAAGGCACTGTATGGTAAACTAGATTGTAGCGTTATATGTGATAATTTCAAAAACGAAATTTTTTCTACACAATCGCGATAGCCACAGCTACCAAACATGAGAGTTTCTAGGCTTGAATATGCGACCGTATATATAAAGATTAAATAATTTGAAAATGAGAAATATATTCTTTTTAAAGCTTTATGAATACTAAATAATTTTATTCCTGTATACAATGTAAGTAAAATGAGAAAATAAATTATTATATAAAATATAATCCTAAATAATTATTTATAACCTAAAATAATATTGTATACAAAACTTTCAATATTTAAAATAAATTAAAAAAATATAATTTTAGAGTCTCTTAGTAGAAAAAATGTTTGTCTTGGCTGAAATGAAAGATACTGTCAGGATTCCACCATGGAAATTTAAGAAAAAACTTAACGATGCGATAATAGATGAATTAAATAGAAAATTATCAAATAAAGTGTATTTAAATGTTGGACTTTGTATTGCTTTAAATGATCTTTCAAAGATTGAAGAATCATATATTTTTCCCGGAGATGGAGCATCACATACTAAAGTTATTTTTCGATATGTTATTTTTCGACCCTTTATGGAAGAAATTTTAATTGGAAAAATTCGCAGTTGTAATATGGAAGGAGTTCATGTAACATTAGGATTTTTTGAAGATATAGTTATTCCTCCTCATAAATTACAGTATCCATCGAGGTTTGACCAATCAGAACAAGTATGGGTATGGGAATATGACACTGGTAATGGAGAAAAACATGATCTTTTCATGGATGTTGGAGAAATTATTCGTTTTAGAGTAGTTAAAGAGACCTTCACAGAATCATTACCTAATAATGCTCATGGCCCTAAAGATTCTACTGATAAATCTGAATCACAAAGTATATCACCATATACTTTGGAAGCAGCTATTGATGAGCCTGGACTTGGATTACTTACATGGTGGGAAAATACATAAATAACTACAAAACATTGTAAATAAGAAGTTATTTTATACATAATTAAATAAAATTTTTAATAAACAATTATATTAAAAATATATGCATATTCATTCAAAAAAAAAAATATATATATATTAAAATGTTAAATATGTGAATTTTTTTGTACATATATTTTAAAATTTAATAAATAATTCTATTTAAAAATTTTTAAATTAAATTTACCCAGTATCAAAATTATAAATAGATTACAAAAGTCAAAAAAATGATTTATTATACTAAAATGGTATAATTATTATTTAATCTTTTGTTTTTTAGTTATATGTCATTTTTTTTTTTTTTTTTAATTATCTTATATTTATTTATTATCGTTTTCGGAAGTGTTAATATCTCAAAAACTATTGGCAGTTGCCAAAAATCCTTTTACATATTCTCTTAGAATATGAAAGAGAAGATCTGTGCAAAATTTCAGCCCAATCGGGGATGGGGGGTTTTCGGAAGTACACCCTCGATTTCTTTTAAATAATTACTAGTATCGTAGAATAATTGACATAAATAATGAATATAGTATATAAGCCATTTAATAATATTTCTCATAACATGATTGTATCAAAATCTCTAACTGTACTAAACGAACATATATATATGTTCCGAAGAATTTTTAGTACATTTCGGAGTCAAGTTTTCTTTTTTTTTTTTTGAAAATTTGTATACTTTTAGTGTATATCAAACTAAGATTTCATGCCAAGTATCAGCTCAAAATATTAATTTTTAAAAAAGTTATGGACATTCAAAAAAAGGGAGTAAAATTTTTAAACTGTTATATCTCGAATACTAATTATCGGAATCACATAATTTTTTTTTCAATTACGGCAATAATATTGAACTTCTAAAAAATATCTAATTTGACGCAGCTTTTTATAAAAAAAAAATTACAATTTTTTATAAACAAATTAGGTTTTTTAATCGAAGGGCACATACGAGTTTCGATTTTTTATGTCAAAATAAAGCTTAATATGTCTTCTTGGATTTCGTAAAAAAAACTTTCTGATCAGTTTAAAAGGAAAAAAATTATAGTCATTTAAAGTTGGTGCTCCGTACCACTCGGCGGGATGTATATATATAATTTTTCAAGCAATTTCTAACCTATTATTTTTAAAATATCGGAATATTTAAACTTTTTTTAAAATTTTAATATTATTATTATCAAAGTTGTAAATATTTGTAAAAAATATAAAAACGCAATAAGTTACTGTCACCAAAATTGTGTATATATATATTAAATTATTATCAATTTTGTAAACAGATTGGAAATTACTTTTGTAGACAATGGCTGAAGGTGGATCATCAGTATATTTTAAATGTATAAGGAATCCTAAAGCTAATCAAGGCCCCAGGAAACCACAAAACAAAATTCAAGATAATACTGAAAATTCAACACCACCTAAAATTATAATAAAAAAGAGACCACCTCGGAAACCAAAATTACAAGATGGAAGTGAAGCAACTTTTGTGTCAAATAATGAAACTTTAGAACACGATGTATCATTTTTACAAACTGATCAAGAAAATACATCAAACAATGCAAAAAAAATTTATCAAATTGAACAAATGATTGGAAAAACCAAAGAACAATTTTCAGTACTGCAATTAAATGAAGAATTTTTTATTCCAAATGTTTGTTGTGCAACTTCTTATCTAAAATTATAGATTAGTTCAATAATTCATATAATTTAGGCATTCATTAAAAATTTACTAAAAAATATTTAAAAATATTGTAATTTAGAAACACTGCAATTTTTTTCTTATATAAAAGAATAAGAATGCTTAACTATTATGAATATTTCTAAAGTATTATAATTATTCAATATTATAAATAATTTTATCCAATTTATTAAATTTTTTATTAAATATTAAAGATTATTAAATTCATTTAATTTTTCAGGACTCAGAAAGTTCTTCATTGAATTTAATGAATAAAGACAAGCAAAAGAGGGTCAGAAAACGAAGAAGTCGTAATAAAAATGATAATTCTAATATAAATTATATTAATGAAAATTTAGAACCCAACAATATTGAAATTCTTGATACAAATAAAAGTACTTCTATTTCTAATAAAAAAAAGCAGAAAAAAAAGAAAGAGAAAAATGATGAGCATTTTCATAACGATATAAATTATGAAATTCCTAAAGCAAGTGCAATTACTAATAATAATAGCGATGTAGAAAAAAAGAAAGAAAAAGATGATAAGCGTTTCCATTATTACAAGAGAGTTAAAGACAAAATTTATAATTCTCAACAAAAAAAATTTGAGGACTATGACTCGCAAGAAAGTTCTGAAAATAGTGATAGTTATTCAAAAGAAAAAAAAATTGAAAAAAAAAAGCAAAAAAAAAAAAGAAAAAAAATGTTTTGTGAACATTTACCCATTGATGTAGTGAAAAAACTTATAGTGGCTCAAGATGCTGAAAAGCCTAATGTCATTGAAGGTTATATTCGTATAAATCCTAGACGTAACCAAAATGCTTATGTTTTTTTGGCCTCTGATAATCAAGACATATTAATCATTGGATTAAAAAATCGTAATAGAGCACTTGAAGGAGATTTAGTTGCAGTTAAAATAAATACTCCTGACGAATGGTTTAAGTTAAGTGAAAATGTTTACCAAAAAACTGGGACAGTTGTGAGTATATTAGAAAAAGTACACCCAAGAAAAGCAGTAGGAATTTTAAAAAAACAAGACGTTTTTGTATTTCTTCAACCCAGAGATTGTAGAGTTCCACTATTGAAAATCAATCCAAAAACAGTTCCAAGAAATTTTTATGATAATCCTGAATTGTATAAAGAAACATTGTTCTTGTGTAATATCACAGACTGGAATAAAGTAGCCTTTGCTGAAGGGTATATATTTTTTAAATATTAAATATCTGTTTCTAAGAAAATTATACCTATGAATAATTTAACAATTATTTAAAGTAAAAAATGATTATATTATTTCTATTATTATTATCCAAGTTTTATTTAAACAACTTGTAAAAAACTTTTCTTTCTTTTCTCAAAGCTTTACAATAATTTTTTTATAAACTTGATAACTTGAATTGTAACATTTTATCTTATCATAATTTTATAAGTTTTTAATTAATTTTTTATTTATGACTTTATATGTATATATTTTTTTTTTAATTTTTATGAATTTGGTCATAGAGAAATTCATCAGCTAATAGGTATCAAAGGAGACTTAAGTGTGGAGTCAAAAGCTATTTTACTCGAGAATGATTTAATTCTAACTCCATATGAAAATGAATTACTGGAAGATCTCCCACCTCCAAATTATATTCCAACTGAATTAGACTTTTCAGAAAGAAAAGATTTTACAAAAACTTGCATTTTTACAATTGATCCTGCCACTGCCAAAGATCTAGATGATGCAATGTCTTGTGAACTCTTAGAAAATGGAAATTTTGAGGTAATTTTTATTCTAAAAAGTTTTACAGTATAATTGTAATTACTTTATTATAGTCTTTCCTTTTAGGTTGGTATACATATAGCAGATGTAACACAGTTTTTAAAAGCATTTTCACCTTTGGACAGAAAAATTGCAGAGAGAGCTACCACAGTATATATGGTTGATAACGTTTATCATATGCTACCAGAACAATTATGTTTAACTTGCTCATTACTGCCAGGTCAAAATAAATTAGCTTTTTCTGTAGTATTAGAAATGACATCGTTGGCTGAAGTAGTTAATTATCGTTTTTTGAAAACTGTGATAAATTCTTGTTGTCAAATGTCATACGAACAAGCACAGACAATGATTGATAATGAATCATATAACTGGGTTGAAGATGGTTCATTAAAAATTATTGGAAAATATAAACCTTCAGATTTATGCAAAGTAGTTAAGAACTTATATAAATTATCTAAACATCTTAAAAACAGAAGATTTACTGAAGGAGCATTAAAAATAGACCAACCTAAATTGTGTGTATTACTAGACAAGGAAACAAAACTACCAGTTTCCTGTAAACTTGAAGAAAAATTAGAGAGTAATAGGTATTTAAAAATTAATATAAAAAATTAAATTTGCAGAAAAAAAATAATAAATTTTAAAAACTCACTGTCAAAATATTTTTCAGTTTAATAGAAGAATTTATGTTATTAGCAAATATGATTGTTGCAAAACATTTATATGAAGCACTCCCTGAAGTATCTCTATTGCGGTCGCATGCACAACCAACTAAACTTTCAAAAACACGTGATTTACTTACTAAATTTGGAATACTTTTAGACATTGAATCAGCTGGAACTCTGCATAATAGTTTACTTATGTACCAACCAACTAAAGATACAAAAGAAAATAATGAAATAGCTCAATATAGAATGATGGTGATAAATAATCTTTGTGCAAAATCAATGATGGTAAACTATAATACTTTAAATATTTTTTTCATGCTTAGGGAGCAAAATAAACATTTTCTGAGCTCGAATAGTGAGAACAGAATGTCTAATGATCTTTTGTCTTCTTGGGAAGAAAAACAAACGTGCGAGTCACGTGATATTACTATCGCTATAAACAAAGGCAGCGTTTGTTTTACATGTACGCAATATTACTATAACCTATTATTTTAATATTTATTATTATGGTATATTAATATGTTAAAAGATTATATACGGTATACTGCTCTCTTCGTATGAAAAAATATGTGCAACAACAGAGTATAGGTCATTCTCTCGTCTTTACGATCTTGAACCCGACGCGGTACCAATTACCTATTTTATTTCTTTGTTGCATAATTTACTATAATCAACTTCACTATTGTTAATTATTAAAAAATAAAAAATAATTTTTTTATAATATATTTTTCTAGCGAGCCGTATATAAATGTTCTGCAACAGTTACAGATAAAGAAAAATTAAAGCATTATGCATTAAATGCTGAATTTTATACTCATTTTACATCGCCGATAAGAAGATATCCCGATTGTGTTGTTCATCGATTACTTTATGCGGCGGTTAAAAATGAACCGTTACCATCCGAATGGACTTCGTCAATGTGTGCAAAGTATAATTTTTTTTTATTTTATATTCTTGTTAAGTAAATTAAAATAAATTAAATAAAATTGAGTAAAGTTAAATAAAAAAATTAAAATATACTTATTTACTTGATATTTACTAAGTATATTAATTATAGAGTAGCATTAAATTGCAATACAAAGAAGTATTCAGCAAAAATAGCTCAAGAACAAAGCAATATTCTATACTTTACATACATGTTGGATCTGCAAGGCTCCATGAACGCGATTGCAATTGTAATGGATGTAAAGGAACGATCAGCTGATGCAATGCTTTGTGATACTGGTCTTAAGATTCGATTATATTTCTCAGACACCATTGAAGAAACTACTTCAGAATTTAAAATGGAGCATGACGTGCCGACTGTTAAACTTACATGGGCTGAACGACAGATCATTCAAGTAAATAAGCATATTTTTTATTTTCATAGAAAATTTTATTAAAATTATTAAACTTTTAAATCAGCGAGAAATTTTTTTGAAGATTCAGTTGATTTTCTTTTATTAATAAAAAAAATTGATTTTATGATATAAAATAATATTAACACATCTTGCGCGGGCACTTTGCCGCCAAAGCAAAACGAATTCATAGGAATTCATTCTTGCAACGCACGTTTTTTATTTTTGCAACGCATGTTTATCCGATTTTATTGTAAAAACATCACAAAAACCCATTGATAACAATAATCCATCAATAATCCGTGAAAAACGACTTTAGTCGCTTCCCGCTCAAGATGTGAAATCCGCGCAAAACGACTAGTCACTTCCCGCGCAAGATCTGTTAATAAAAATATTTCTTTATTTCAGGTGATTAATATTTTTAGTATTTTACATGTAAAAATTACAAAACACCCTCAATTATTTAGATTACAAGGGATCATCTTACCACCTACAAAAGTGGATTTAGAATGATATTTATTAATGAATTCATCTTTAACTTTCAAATTGAATGTATCGTGAATATGAATTTGTAAATTAAGAGATTTTTTTAAAAAAATGATTTAATTTATGCATGAAAACTTATTTATTGAGATAAGTTTTTATCCGTTTACATATTAATAAAACTTTAAAATATGAAGAACAAATTATTCAATAATTTGCAATTTCAATAATCGAGTACAGTAAACCTTAATTTATAAGTAAATAATTTATATGTAAATAAACTTTTTTAACAAAAAATGGTTAAAGTTCATATAAATCATTAAAAACGGTATGTGTATGCATTTATATTTATTTTCATTAGTTTACATTCGCACTTCCATACGCTCATAAAAATTGAGGAAAAAATTTATATTAATTTACTATATATCTTTATATTGAAAATTGATGTCCATAATATATTCCTACCTTTACATACTTAATTATGAATGAATCGCTTTCATATTAGTATATAAAAATACCATTCATATTCATGTCTAACTTCTTTTTACAATATACAGACCTTTACTTTCACTACTTATTAAAAAATTTAAAATTTTTAGCAAATATTTTTATATGAATCAGATGACTAAAATAAAAATTCAGAAAAAAATTGGAAATGATTTGTGACTAAAATAATTTTGCATGATTTTTTTCCAACATGCTAATTTTTATGATTTATTTTAGACACAAGTTAACTACCTTATATGGAGTAATGCTAATAAACATTACAAGTGTACTTACAGGGGCAGTTATTATGTGCATTATCTTTCCAAAATGTAATAAGACTTATTAAATTTTTTTTATTATTTAGTAAATTTGACTTAATAGCTAATGACTTTAAACCATGCCAAAAAATGAAATATTAACAATAAAGTTGATAAAGAAAAATTTACTCAACAATATAATATCATATTTTATCTAAAATATCTTATAACTAGAGTCAAAACGTTGATGGCATTATAAATTAATCAGAGTTGGCAAAATTGGCAAACTAAAATTTTATATTTAAAGTCAAATGTTTTAATTCAAAGTAAATATAAATAAATACATTTAATGAATAAATTAGACACTAATAAGAATTTATTAATGTTACAAAGTTATTGGTATTATCAATCCACCGATAAATTAATACAAATTTTAATTAGAATTTCTTACACTCTATAATTATGTAGATTTGAATAGAAGAATATATTGTAGATTTATAGAAGAATATTTATTAAAAAAACTTTTTGTAAAGAATAAGAAGTATAAATAAATTTGAAATGTTCATTTGTCACATTTTATAATTTTTTAAACGGTTTTTTTAATGTAATTATTTTTATAATTGAGTTTCGAAACAAACTAGCATTAAAAAATATTTTATAATTATTTTAATCTACAATATAACAAAGTCATCTTTGTATTTTGATATTTTTATGTACTAAAAATCTAATAAATTTATACAAAAAAAAACTACCTTCTTTGAAATTTTATAAAATAAACTTACAGTAGATATAAATTTACCAACTCTGAAAAAACTAATCCAATTCGATTGATCTACAGATCAAAAATTGCAATACAGCCTTCTGATTTATTCGATATTCGCTTTACATAATATATATTATATTAAAATTATCAAGAAATAGAAGAAGGTGATTTAGGAAAAAAGAAAAAGGATAAAGAAATAAAAAAGCACTAAAATTCTTAGATTGAAATATCAATTTACAGAATATCTTATTGGTAATTTACTATTATTGTAGTCAATTAAAAAATTTGTTAAGTGATAAAAATTATTTTTACTAAGTTTAAAAATTTCTATTATTTTAAGATAAATTTTCTATACTGTGATGTCTAATTTACAGTCTATCAAATTACCCTAGAACTTTTAATTTCAGTTTTAAAAAGTACAAAAAAAAAACAAAAAACAAATTTTAAATTTTAACTTAAACTTAAGTATCTCTGATAATTCAGTTTATTTTAATCATAATTATTCAAATAAAATATTTTCTTAACTAGTTATTAATCATAACCGAAAAATGCATTCGAGATTGTTAACGTTAAACATTATTTTTTTCATTAGTAAGTCATACTATCAAAGGTGTACTTATTACAAAATTAATTTAAATTTTCAAAATTGACGCATTTGCAGATTTTCACACATAAAAAAATCTGATTAATCAAGTAACAAATAATAATTTTTTCCGCCTACTAAAAATTTCAATCCAAGAAATTCAGAGCTTTTGCTCGCTCGTAATCGCGACATTAACTCGATGTAGTCTGCTGCTGTTGTTGCTGCTGCTGCTGCTTATTTCTATGCTCGTAATTTACGAGCCTTTGGCCGACGAGATACTTGTCATTTTTTATATGCTCGTATAGTTTTCTAAATTGTCGAATTTGTATGCTGATGACCATGCAAACGATATTTATAAGCAATAAAAAGGGATAAAGCCTACGCGCAATAAGGATCTGCATTGGAATATTGGCGACGAATAGAGGCACGATGCCGTGGGCCACAGCGTAAGGTACGGCGAGCGCTAATCCAAAGCAACGGATTACGGGTGCCGCTAGCTCCGTAACGATAAAGCGCAAATCCATTTCGCGAATTCCGTCGTTGTATGTACGCTCAATCGCCAATTTTAGACGCCACTCTGGGCCCATCATTGTCACAGCTGTTGCAATTTTCGTATATAAAACGCCTGAAAAATATACTTATTATTGTATTTACAAATCCTTATGATAAAATATAACGTGTTAAAATATTAAGTGCTCAATAATTAACTATATTTTTAAATATTCTCTTCGCAAATATTCTTATTAAAAAATTTTTTAAAATAAATACACTTGTAATTACTTCGCGAACCCTATTTCTCTTCTCATACTTTCTTATCCAAATAAATTTGACGTGTAAATAATAGTAGAATAAAAGCAAACAAATCAACAAAATCGAATCAGGCTTCTTCCGGAAAGTTTTTTCTAGCTTTTAATACAATCGCAAATATTGAGAATAAATTATAAAACCAAAATCACGAGAAACTTTTTAAAAATTATTTTGATAAAAGGTTTTATAATTATCGATAAAATCCGTATCTAAATGAGTTTAATTTTTATTTGATATTTCAATTTAATGATTGCTATTTTTAAAAAATGTCTAAATTTTTAATTTAGTAATTTAAAAAATTACTAAAACTAATTAGACTCGTTTTGAAAAATATTTTCTCAAAATACTATTATTTAGATAATTAATTGAATACTAATCTTATAATTATTAAAATACAAATTAAAAAATTATTAAAATTAATTTTTAACAATTTCATACATAACATACCTAATGCCCAATCCTGCCAGACGAAGAGGATTGGGTTTTGCTCAAGTGGGACTCTGAGTGGTACGACGACTACAAGTTCGAGCAGCAGACCAAATAACAGAGGAATAACACCCACAAGAAGGATACATGAAACAAAGGCCTTGGCACCGATGATGGCCCAATGTTTAATACGATCAAGAATGGCGCGTCGACCACGTGGTAACCAGGAAACTGCAAGAGCCATACCACGCGTTGCTGCCCAACATACGTACGTGCCACAAGCGATCGTGTAAACCTCGTGCACGCGACCTGATAATACAGAGGCTTCCACGCCTTCTGAAATTATAAATTTATATTTAAAATCTTTATCATCAAGAATTTAAATAAAAGAATTAACTTTTGAGGAGCTTAAAAATTACAATTATTTTAAAGATGTTATATTAAAAAAATTCTGTAATTTTAACATTAATTTTTATAAATAATTTTAATGTGATTCATTTTTAAATACCTTTAAAATTTATTTACAAGCGTCTTTTTTAAATAAAAAATTGTTTCTTCTTCTTCTTTTTTATTATTTTTTTTTTTTTTTCTTTCTTTCTTTCTTTCTTTCTTTCTTTATTTATTTCTATTCTCGACGCTATTTTATACATTAAAATAAGAATTTACCGTTACTATTTGGCAAAGCGGGTGGTAGTACAGGTGGTGAAGGTGCGGGTGCACCAACCATCCATAGAGCCATAACTCTGCGTCCTATCCAGACAGGTAACGTCATAGCGACAAGGCTAGCAAGCACAAGAGACACGCATACACAGAGTAACAGACCGAGAAGGCGCGCGGGAAACCACTTTGGCCGGACGTAAGGTTGGAAGCTAATGGGTCCATCACGATGTAATAATGCTTGATGTGCGGCGCCAAGATTTGGATGCTGAGGTTCTTCGATCACCGCGGGTCCTGGTTCATCGGTCTGCTCGCATATCAAGTACGACTGTAGATCCAGCAGCCAGGCAACGACCCGACACCAGCTATGAATTAGTGCTTTCAGCCAAGTACGTGTGTGTGACTGCTCGAGCAGTGCTGGTAAGATCACTTGAAGTAACAAAAGCTCTAATGAAAGTTCGCTAATCTGAAAATAACAGAAAGAAAAATTTTCTACCTTATTTTGAAATTTGCAATAAAAAATTAAAAATTATTGAGATAATTTATTAGCATTATTAAATTATTAACATTTGTTTTAATTTTATTGAATTATTTATTTAAAGTAAAATCGTAGTAACTTATAACCGTGTATAACTCATAAACATAGCTAAATTTTGAAAAATTAACAATTTAATGAAAATAATATATTATATATATGTATATATATATTTACTTGAGTCTCTGTTTGAACTGTAACGGTATATGGCAAGAACCCTGGCCATATCCATCTCAGAATCTTAACAGGTAGCCAAAGCATTAGCAGTATTGCCGTACCAAATATAACTGCTGATGCTACTAATCGCCTAGCATGTCTCAGTATCGGAAGGTGTATCATTTCCTGTAGAGGTGAGAAATCAGGATCATTCAGATTTCTCAAGAACCACAAAACTCCAGGTCGCAAGACTTCGCGTAACAATAAGATGAATGATGCAAAGTAATAAACGTAGATCATGCCAACAAGCCAGTGTATAAACATGGAAGTACCCGGCGCCAAACGAAATGATGATTCGCGATCTCGCAATGTGGCGTCAAACATCGCTAATGAGCAAATGTCTAGCCACCAACCGCAAATCAAAGGCAGAACACCAATCTCTATCACACTTAACAATGATACCTAAGAAAATACAAAAATAAATATAAATAGGCATTTTTGAATTATTTTTTTATTAATTACATATACTAAACACTTTAGCTCGTTAGCTTACATATGGATGCGAAAATACAAATTATTATTTTTAAGATAAAACTTTATAACAAATATTAAATAGCTTATAAATAAAATTTTAAAAATATTACTACCTTAACTATAACGTAACCGAGGCCGAGCACACGTTGCGAGCGTTGAAATCCGAGAAGGGCGGCGAGCGCGTGTAAAACAACAAGAGAGACACCAAGAGCGTAGTAACCGCATAAGGTAGTCAGCAAACCTTCAAAATGTGATGCAGCTACCATTTCCTGCACGCCTAACAACGATATTACGTTGTCACCGACTTTGTAGGGTAAAAATGCAAACGCCTAATATTCATAATAAATTATTATTAGTATAAAAGAAATAAAATCAATTATAAATTAATTATATATTTTGTAAATGTAGTTTGAAATACAAAAAGAAATAAAATAAATAATTTACCATTATAAATAGAGTGTTCAGCGCCACGACCCAAAATACATGCTCGAGAAACAGCAGTGAACCATCAAGACCCAAAAGTCTTTCCCACGTAAGTTCCTCGGCTGGCCTATCCCATTCCATTGGATTCCAATTAGCTTCCTCAGCTTCGGCTTGACCCTGTTCGCGCCACTCAGCTCCTACAGCTACATTTGGCTGTTGCTGTTGTTGTGGATCTACAGGTTCAGCTTCAGCTGCGACAGGTTCAGCAATATTGGCTTCGTTATCCGGAACTGCTGCTGCAACTGGTACAGCTGGAGGCACCGCTGCTACTCCAGGTCGTTCTGCCATTGCCCGAAACAGTAATTCCACCGGATTGCCGGCCGCTAAAATTATAAACAAATAATCTTTAATATTAAAGATATGTATGAAAATTAATCTTATTTAAAAGCATATAAGTTTATCAAAAAATTAGTTTTACCATGATTATTAATTTCTTCAGGCCTTGGTTCTTCAACAAATGGTGGAATATTGTTATTATTTTGTGCTTCAGGTTGAATAGCACGCTGTTGATTCTGACCTTGATTATTACCCTGTGCAGGATTATCAATTGGAGGTAATTGATCAAAATCTCTCTCTAACCAATCTGGACCACCAGCATGTAAAATTTGTTCCCTTAACCAAACCAGTCCAAGAAATGTAAACAATGTACAACATATCACAAAACATCCATGAAAAACGTCAGAAAATATGTTTTCAGTAGAAATCAAGTCCATTGGTAAAGACATTACCTACCAATTAATGAATATAATATATATTTAATATAAGTTGACATAGGTATTTTTTATTAGTTTAAATGAAGAAGTTCACCTTTATATTATATTTTAATAATTAAATCTTTTGCTTAATAAAATTTTATAACTTAAATTATAAAGTTTATAATTTGAAAAAATTTTGTTTGATTACACATTAATACAAAATTAAAATGTCATTAAAAAATAAAAGATGAAAATTAATTTTTTTAATTTTATTATTAATTGCGAATAATCCAAGATACTTTAAATTTAATAATTTTTAGAACTTCTTCAATTAACTCAAGTTGTAATATTCATACCCGTACAAGATCTAAAGATCCACTGAATACAGCTCTGTATGTTCTGCATGCTGTAAGTGGTACAATTCCTAGCCAAGCTATAGCTACCAATGTATAATGTAACCAATATTTTACGGCTGTAACAACACTGGAGCACAAGCCACCAATAACGTCTCTTAACGGTAATCTTCTTGGCATATCAGGACTATATATAGGTGTAAAGGAAAAACGATATCCACAAAGTTCACAATATTCTTTTCTGGAATATCTCATCCACTGAACCAAACATTCTTGATGAATCCACTTAATACTGCCTGTGCATATGCAAGGATGGAAGAGTGGTCGATCAGCCAAACCTTCTGATCGACACACTCTGCATATGTCAGCGCTTAACATGTCCTCCGTCATGTTGACTACTTAAGAATAAATATTCCACTTTCAATATACTCAACTTTCCACTTGCAGTATTCTAAAACACTGAAAAAATTAGAAAAATATAAAATTCGATTTCTAATATGATTGTTATTCACTATTTGCATTATTGAATAAAATCAAACAAAATAAATAAAATATTAACTTTTAATGATTTCAAGGTGCTTGACAGGTGATCAAAACAAGCACTTATTTTTAGAGTTCGCAATGATATATACGTCGCGGCAACTGACATATTAGTTTTATACGTATGATATGCAACAACGATTCTAAATTAAAATTATAGATAATAAGAGTTAAGTGAAAGGGACACGTTTTCTTTTGCACTAGTAACAGGTGAAAAATCTGTTCATCTTAATTTTAATTACACTAGAATATAAAGAAATTTTCCTTTAAAATTATTTCTGAAGACTCACGTGCGTTTAATCCTAGAAAAAAATCATCTATCTCTTCACAAATCTCACTTAGAAATAATACTTCAACAAAAATAGTGATCGTATTATCTTCTCTGTTGCTCTTTCACTTCCTTATTTTCGCAATTTCTATTCTCCGAGATCATGGCTCTGCATTAAAATTTACCAGAACTTACTAAAGTCATCGATATTGCGTCAAGGAAGAGGGAGAAGGGGGTTAACAAATGAAATTTTAACGTCACACATTCGTTAAATGACGTCATTGTGTATTTTGACAAGTATGCGACATCAATTTTGAATTTTGAGGAATAAATGGACCTAGTGAATAGACTTTTTTCCGTTACAGCTGTTTTACAATATTATATGCCGTGTTCTATGCTGATGTGTCGCTTTCTTGGTGCAATTGTTTGTCTCAAGCGCCTGCGCGTTATTTAAATGTTAGGTATTTCGTCTATCTGTAACCGATGTTGTAAATAACGTATAGGATAGTTTAAAAACCATTTAAAAAATAATTTAATGTGCTGATCGTATGATAAACAATAATTTAATTATCTAAAAAAGAGAGAAACTAACAGTTTGGTTAGGTTAGGTACGTTAATTTGCAATTGGCGCCAAACATTGAGAAAAGTGTAGATTTTAGTAATCACCTTTTTAAAACTGTCGACTCAGTATTTATAAATCATAAGTTTTTGGCGTTCATTGCAATAATGTCGTAGCCGACATTTCGATGATGGAGAGTAATTTTGAAAATGAAGTTTCCAAAGATAGTAGAACTCATTTATCACATACTGCGGGCATTAGGGAAACTCGCAAGTATTTCAGCTTAGTATCACGGAACCTTACGCTCTCGACAGAAAACAATGAAGCACAATACGATTCTCTTCTTGATTTAGAACGTAAGTAAAAGCTTCTTTATAGCTTTTTAATTTATGAATCATGATTAAAACATTTTTGTTAAAAATTTATGATTTTGAAATGTTGAAAGCTTTTTCAATTAAAGATCATTTTTATTAAAATCATAATTTAACTTATGATACGTTAGAAACGTATTAAAAAAAAATTAAATTTTAAATTGACAAAATTATATTTAAGCTTTAAACATTTGTTTAACCAATAAATGTGCAACCTTCTAAAAAATATCAATTTATATGAAAAAATATTTTTCATTAAAATAAAGTCAGAGGTTAATATTAATTACAAAAAAAATCTAATTATTTATCGCGTTTAGATATCTGGTTTTTATTATTATATAATAATGTTTATTTAATATAAAAAAATTTTGTTACAAGTTTTTTTCAACGATATAAATTTGTATTATTTATTAGTATTATTAAAACAAACTTGGAATATTTGGGGAGTATCTACCTTATTTGATTTCTATTACGACAACGAAGTGCAATTAAAACAATATGCGAAAAAATT
Source organism: Chalcis sispes (assembly GCA_949987625.1). Lineage (NCBI taxonomy): Eukaryota > Metazoa > Arthropoda > Insecta > Hymenoptera > Chalcididae > Chalcis > Chalcis sispes. The sequence continues at coordinate 2,399,215 of OX465094.1, read as the reverse complement.
GAGAGAAGAAGTTGCTTGTATTTTGTCCCAAGAAGACGTTAGTTATAATGCCAAAGTTAGCGTTACGGATATACAAAGGCCGAAAGAAACAGACCATCCTGTGATCAAGGTACATCTTTTAAACTTACATTTTGCACTAAAATTTTTAAAAATATTTTAAAACATTTATACATTATTAAAAAAATATTTTATTTATATAAACATATATTTATTTAATTAAATAAATAAATACATATGATTTTAGATTGAAGTGCACGCGCTTCTTACTGGTAAAGATAAAGAAAATTGTGTGTACACGGGCTACTTGTTGTCTTGGCGTTCAGAATCTACAGAGACGGTAACGGAGAACGCAACAAAATTACCGCTGTTGTTGTGCCGTGGCACCGTTAATACAATGCGTGCCGTGCACGCGACTCTTAGCCGCATGTTCGATTGTATGTTTATGGCGTTACCCGCTAATTCTGAAGATCTTATGTGGCTATTGCCAATCGTTATTAGTCCTGGCGCTGGTCAAGATACTGCAAAAGATCATGACGAAGCTCTCCTAGAATACACGATTCCTGGCTTACCTAATTCTGACAGTATCACTATCAAATTTCATGTCAAGCACTTGATCAATTTATGGAATAGGTAAATTGTTGTATAATATAGTGATAATATATTTATCAAAAAACATTTATTAATACTGAAAATGTATTAAAAATATATTTTTAATGTATTAAAAAATTAATTTATAAAAATTTGATGTAGTTAAATAAATTTATATTAAATTAAAAAAAAATCTGATTAAACATGTATTACATAATTCTAAAATAAAAAAAAAAAAAAAAAAAACAAATTACGATTTCATTATTTTTTTTACAGTTTTTTAGAAGAAAGCAATAAAATAGATGCAGAAAAAGTTGAGAAATTTCATAATGTTCTTCAAAGACAAATAACAGAAATTAGCAGTTTACAACTAGGTCTTTGTACATTACACAGGATTCACCTTCCTTCGCTAACTATATCAGGAAGCAAGGTATATTTGTTCTACATACATTTTTTAACGTAATTGTCGATTTACATGTAACGTATATATATATATATGAATGTTTTAGATGAAAGTAATGAATGTTGAAACTATGAATACAGTTTTAACATATTTAAATGAAAAGGCACTGGATGCGTTGCACATAAACACTTCGCAACTTAGCATTTCAAAATAACATTATTTATTCTTTAAATGTTTTTTTTCTTTTTAATGTTATAAATTTTGAATTTTTGTTGTAATTTATTTTTTAATTAATTAAGATAAAAAAAGAAAGCAATTAAATAACTAATGTAAGTAGTATAAATTAAATTAATGTATATAACAGTTGCTACTGCATTGTCAACAAGACTTAATTTATCTGTCAATTATTAAAATATTTCATACTTTTGTGTATTGTTATATGTAAATTAATAAGACTGTGATAAAGAAATGATTATTCCATGACTTCTTGTTCTTGTTTTTTGTGACTAGAAAAATGTATAAAACTTTATTATACAGTTAGTCTTACTTATTATACATATGAAATAACTACTAGGATAATTTTATACAAATAATAAAATCATAGAAAACTTACAATTTTTTTATTTGTTTGGCTTTTTCCTTTTTTTCCTTTATTTCCTTTTCTTTTTCAATAACTTTTAAGACATGGTGCTCAAAATCTATATAGTCTTCTGGTTTTTCATTATAAGGCTCTGGAACATTCATGTTTAAGATTTCTGGTAACATATAAGTTTTTAACCAAGTAACAAGTGGTGTTTTTGCATTTACATAATGGGCTTCCTTGTGATAAAATAACAATCCATCAAGTAAAAGTGTTTTAGAAATGCTTTCTAAAAATTTATAAAAATTTTGATCACAACTAATAGTTGGCAGTGGCAAAATCTGGTATTCATTAATTTTACTTTTAATTTCTTTTAATTCATTTAATTCTTCTAATTGAGACTTCAACCAATAAAATCTGAATTCAGCCTATAAAGAAACTTGTAATTTTAAAGCTTATAGATTCAAATTTAAGAACATTAAGATACTTGAATTATATTAACCCATAATGGAGAAAAGGTCCTACTATGAAATCATGAGACTTATGTCATATAGTATTACAATAAAAGCTCTAAGCCATTAAGGGTTAAAAAATAAATTGAAGAAAAATATGGTTGAACTTACTTCGCAGTTAAGCATTTCTTGATTTGACCATGCAAGAACATCTAACACATAGCATGTTTTTATATTCTCTAACAAAATGCAATCTAATATTGTACAATTATTTTTAGATGTTCTTGGACTTCCCCCAGGAAGTACAGTTTTAAAAGTTGAAATTAAATCTCCTTGTCTACTATACATATTAGTTATACCCTGGGTACGTCGATATAATATTTAATTAATTGTCAATGAAAATAAAACAAATTAAGATAGAAGCAATTTTAAAATGAATTGAATTCTTATATTTTAAAATTTGTAAAAATTATATTAAATGGGCTTTAGAAAAAAATTATAGTAAACTGTAAAATATAAGATTTGAATATAGATGTATACCTTACAAGCAATAATCATTGCTCTTTTTCCTAAAGGACAGGGAACCATAATCCATTTTTCAGCAAAATCTTGAGGAACTTCAAACATCCATTCTGATAACATTAAAGTATTTGCATATTTTTTACGAAATTTATTTCTTTTTTTAACATGATCAACTTCCATGCCTTCTACATTTTCTTCTGTTTCTGCTTCCATTTCCACTTCATTTTCAAAATTGAAGACATCTTCCAATAATCTTCGTCCAGCATTAAAGCAAGCATCTCTATTCCTAAATTGATTAGTAAAAATCATCAAAGGTTCTATAGTTTTGATAAAGAGTAATTTTATTTTTAAGGGCTTACTTTTTTTGATAATATAATAATCGCTGTCGTCGGATCTCTTGAGGTGTTTCGTTAAAATCAACTTCGAGTTTATAATTATTCTTCTTAATTGGTTTTTTATAAAAAATTGATCGCTCTTTATTCCCTTCTCTTTTGTTTGAATTATAGGTTGTGTAATTTTCATTTTCAATTTTAGTAGACTTAGAAAACTTTTCCTTACAATTTTCAATAGGAGAATTTATAAATGTGCCCATTTCTACATTTTATCAAGAGTAAATGTTTAAAAAGTGATTAATGTAACTAATTTTATCAAAAATTTACACACAATTACACTCAATAATATTAAAATATTTTGAACTAATTAAATCTAAATAATATTTAAAGCAACTTAACATAAAGAAATAAAACAAATAATACACATTTAGGAATTTTTACAATCACAAATAAAAAACGTTAATTATTTCTGAAATAAATTATTAATTTGTTCTGATTTCAATATTTATAGTTGAAACCTAGTGTAAGATTTTACCTTATAAAAATTTCAGCATATTAAATTTAATATTAAAAAATATAAATCATTATGAAAGTTAGTTATTAATTCTAAAATTTGTACTTGATTCTTTCAGTAACTGTTCTTATTATTTTAATGTAATTATTTTATTTTTATTTTGAAGTATTTATGTATTTCTCATAAACGCAAGAAATGATAAGTTGCTTTCTTACTTATCAACACGGTACCTCAAAAATGGAAGCATAATCGTATGACGTCACATTCTAGCGACGTCGTCTGTTGCTTTGAGATCTCATCGTCGCTCCGCATGTTTTCGATCCTCTAAAAATGACATCGTTGAGTGGCTACGATATAGATCGATCATTAAAGAATTTTTTTTTATCTTTATAAAGTAATTGTACTTTTATAAAATGGTGCCTATGAATGAGTCTGTTTATACTATAATCTTTGTGAGTGCAATACTGTGACGAAAAAAAATATAAGACTTTCTCTAAAACATATATTTGTATGATTACGAAATCTAAAAAAAAATATATTCATATATAAATATTTATTTATTAATATAGTAAGAGTATTTACGACCATGAGTGACCAACAACTGAATAGTTTGATAAAGTGGTTAGACACTTTTGAGCTTAGAGCTGCTCATTCAACTGCAGAAGATATAAGTGATGGAGTTGCCTTAGCTGAGGCATTAACTCAAATTTCTCCAGAATGGTTTACAACCACATGGAATTCGAAAATTAAATCAGTCATGGGATCTAATTGGCGTCTTAAAGTTAGTAATCTTAAGAAAATCATCGAGGCTGTGACTGAATATTATGTTGAATGTTTAAATCAGCCATTGTCAGGTTATGTGAAACCTGATGCTCAAAAGATTGGAGAACACTGTGATAATCATGAGTTAAAGAGGCTTCTGCAGCTTGTTTTAGGTTGTGCTGTCAATTGCAATGAAAAACAGTATTATATCACTCGCATAATGGGATTGGAAGAAGCAGTACAGCAGGTAATTATTATACATTAAAAATGATGTACTTAATTGTAAACGATTTATATTTAAATTTATATGAATATAAAATTTTGTTTTGAAATTAAATTTTGACAATGCTATGTTGTATTTATTTTAAAGGTAATTATGCAAAGTATTCAAGAACTGGAAAATAGTGTACATGGATCTAGACTTAGTCTTGGAGCAAGTTTGAATTTTGAATCATTTGATGCAGCTGATGGAACTCAACAAAGATTATTGTTCGAACTACAAGCAGCAGTAGATTCAAGAGATCACATAGCTCAAAGGTGTCATGAATTAGATCAGCAATTGATTCTGTTGCAAGAGGAAAGAAATACATTACAAATAGAAAATAAAAAATTACAAGAAAGATTAAATGAATTTGATAATCCAAATGAATCTGGAGCTACATCAAGCCTTAAGTATTCTGGACTTCGAAAGCAAGTTGAAGCTCTCAAAGATGAAATGTTTAAATTAGAAACTTCACGTGACGATTATAGATTGAAAGTAGAATTATTAGAAAAAGAAATCTCAGAACTTCAAATAAAACAAATGGATCTTCAAAAAGATGCAGATGAAGCTAATCTTCTAAAAGACGAAGTAGATGCATTAAGAGAAACTGCTGATAAAGTTGCAAAGTATGAATTGACCATAGAATCTTACAAAAAAAAAATGGAAGATTTTAGTGATTTAAGAAGACAAGTGAAAATTTTAGAAGATAAAAATACTGAATATCTTCAAAATAAAATTGATTACGAAGAAGAAGTAAAGCGTGCAAATTTATTGAGAAATCATTTAGAATTATGTAAAAAACAGCTTGCTGAAGTTCATCTCAAACTTGATGAACAAACTAACAAATGTGATAAACTTGAGTATAATACAAAAAAACTTGAGGCTCAATTGAGTTCTGTTCAACGTGAAAAAGAAAGATTAGTAATAGAACGTGATGCTTTGAAAGAAACTAATGAAGAACTAAAATGTACACAATTATATACAGTAGAAAATTTAGCAAATTTAAGTACAGATGAAGCAGTAGTTAATACTGAAATTATTTCTCCAGCCTTAAAAGAAAAACTTGTACTTTTGCAACATGAGAATAAGATGCTTAAATTAAATCAACAAAAAGGAAGTGATGATAAATTACCTATGCAAGCATTACTAGAAGATTCTGAAGAAAGATTAAATAATCTTAGAGGACAAAATCGTAAGGCTAATCAAAGAATATTAGAATTAGGTGAGAATATTATATTTCTTTAGATTTTTCAATTAATCGTTATTTTCATCCTTTTTTGAAATTAAAATTTATTATTAAAATACACTGATTAATGAATTGATAAAATATATATTATAATGTAGTATATTTTCATTTAAATTTAAAATAATATTTTATAGAAAATAAATTAGAAGAACTGACAGGTAACCAAGCTTCTGAATCCAAGAGTGAACAGAGTAAAGTACTCCACCTTCAGGATGAAATTCGCAGATTAGAAATGGAATGTGAACGTCTAAGCGTACATAACGAAGAACGTGAGAGTAGTATACAATCCCAAAAACAGAAAGTTCTTAGTTTGCAGGAGAATCTTGCCCGTAAAGAATGCGAGCTAGTTGCTCTTGAAGAACGTTATAGGAAGTACGTGGAAAAAGCAAAAAGTGTAATCAAAAGCTTAGATCCAAAGCAACAACAGAGTAGTAATGCACAGTCACCTTCGGAGACAGCAATGCTACGCAATCGCGATGGTACCGACAAACGAAAGACAATCGAAGACATGGAACGTACTTGTAAAGAAATGAAACATATTAAAGAGATGGAAGAAAAATTAATGGTATCGGCATTTTATCATTATGGATTGACAAGGCACCGTGAAGCTGTGGATCAGAGGCTCGTGGCATTGAGTTCTGGTCAAGGTCAATCATTTTTGGCAAGACAAAGACAACCTACTCCCAGGAAAGTTTACTCTGCCTATAATTCAAAGTAACAAGCAATGAGTCTTAATTTAATCAAATTGTTTAAGAAAATATTTATATACAAGTTTTTACCCTCTAAAGAATTTAGAATGAGATTTTAATCTAATTAAAGTAAAGGTCGATCATTTCAAGAGTAAATTTCTTCATTTTAATTAGGGTCAACTCTCATTCTAAAATAGAGTACCTAGAGCCAGTGATAAAATGCTTTGTTAAAATGATCTTTATCACTAATAAATATTGGGTAGCATAAAAAATCAGCTGGCTCAATGAAAAATTTAAATTTGAGTTATTAATTGAAATAATTTTTCATTTTACTTGTATAATAATTTGCATATCTTGTATGATTTTTAAAACGAAGAAGCATACCTACACAATTATTGCACAAGAATTTCATTGCTATTTTGACCCAATCAAAGTAGATTTTATTATTGCGTAATTTAAAGTTTAATAGTTTTTATTAAAAACAAAGTATCATTTTTATTTCAATTAATCATATTTAGAAAATAAATCAAATATCTAAATGTATGAGATACTATCTTGATAAAATATTTATAAATGGGTATTTTTGCTTAAATTAAAAATTAACATCCATTCTATTACAATACTTTATCTTCTGTTGAAATAGCCATTTAAAATACAAGTGTAAAAGTCAACTTTCACAAGCAAATTAAAAATTATGATAAGTTATTACTTTTTCATATTAAAAATTTGAAAAACTAATATAGAAGTAAATAATGTCACGGTCACCGAAGTGTCGTCTGCTACTCTAACTCGCCTTCGTGGCGCTCCTGCGCCACTTGATACTATGATAGTACATTTTTTTAAAACAAGCTTAACATTAATACTTTAATTGTGAATATTGAAAATTTCATAAATAAGTATAATAATTATTATAGACAATATACTTAAGTGAAAGTAATAATACCCATATTATGCATAATTTTTATTTGACTTTGACTTTTTTTTCCAAAACTAAATATTTTTAAATTATTTATTCGATGTAAATAAAATTATTAAGATTTATTGAAAATTCTTTGCTCTTTAATTAATGACTACAACTTACACCTTTACAATTTGGTAAATTTAATAGTTTAATCCAAGCTGATTTTTTACATCTGCATTCATATTAATGTTATATTAAACATCATTCATCATTTCAAAATGAAATAATTTTATTTATTTTTATTGTAATTTTATGTACCAAGTATTTTATAATAATGAATAACATAAAATGCAATTATTATTAGAACAATTATAATATTTTCATTATAAATCCAATAATTGTAACTAAGGTCAACTGATATTATTATATCTATTAAAAATTAATATTTTTATTTTAAATATATAAAAATGTATTATTTAATTGTAAATATTAACATTTTTAAAATTACCAAAATATCATTTAATTTTAAAAAAAGCATATGAATAGATTAATTAAAAATATTAAATATTTAATAATAATGACAGCACAAATGTTTAAAATTGACAACTCTGATAATCAAAGACGTTTCTCTTAATGCATTTTGTAAATATTATCAGATTCAGATATTTTATCAGTTTTATAACGAAAAATTTTTTGTATTTTATAAATAATAACATGTCAAAAAAAAAATAATACTTTGTAAATAAATACTATAAATAGAACTTTTTTTAAAATCATATATATTTGTATATAAATTATTATTTTGATTTATTATGAAAAACTATCAGCGTGCAATATATGAATGTTCATTCATCAAAAATTAATTATATTTTCAAAAAAAAGAAAAATAATTTTAAGATATGATTTGTACACAAAGTTTATACAAAAAGAAGTTAATAAAGTTCATTACAAAAAATATATATAATTTTTATCATGGACTATATATAATGTAAAAATATATTGATTTTGATAATTTATTAAAATGGATATTTCTTTCATTTTCAAAGCCATTAAATTAATTTTTACACATTTTTTGATAGGCTTTTTAATTGAAAGAATTTACTATTAGATTCGCTGTATTTACTTATATTTTCATGCAATTTGCACACAATAACTTGACACCAACGATTTAGTTGAAAATAATATGTATCTGCTCAATACTTCAATGTATCATAGTAGCCGTTGACATATCTTGCAGCATCATTTCTCTTTGTTTATGTAATTTTTTAACAAAGTTGCTAGTTCTTTCATTTACCACAGAAACTCCTTGTTGACAATCATTATTCACTCTCATAATATCACTATAACACCTTTGATAATAAAACACTGCATATATAAGGTCCCAAGCACTGAATTCAGGCCAAAAAACTTTTGTAAAATAAACACATGTATGACTGGTCTGAAATAATTAAGTAGATGGATATTATTTATAAATCAAGTTACATAAAATAAAATATCTTTCAATAATCTTAATTTAAGTAATATTACAATAAATAAAATTGGTAAAGAGCAGTCAGATCATTCTTTTAGCTATTATGAGACTAAAAAAGAGTAAGTTTTCATACAATCTATGACTCATTTACTAATCTTAATAATATTGAAATTTTATCTTTAGAAACCTAGAGGATCTAGGAAACACGGGAGCTATACATTTATAACTTAAATATTTTAAACCAAAAATTAAAATAAAATATTTTTTGAATCCTTAAAAGTTCTTTTCAAATGATACCTTAAATGATAAAGAAAATTACATTTTTTTTTTTGAGGAAATATATAAATCTAACTAATCTAACTCTGGTAAAAAAAATATTTTGTAATATTTTCTTTAGATGCAGAACTATAAATATTCGATATTTTCTGTAATTTTATTTTTAATTTTCTATAATTTTCTTTAATTCTTTTCTTCTGTACAGTAATAATTGAAAATTTACCTGCCACATTAAGAAGTCACTAAAGCGAACTTCTCCAGAAGTACGAATAAGCAAATCTGGATTCTCTGAATTGTGCGTATAAAGGCACTTAGAAACGAGATTTTCATCTATATCATCTACCATTATGTCACCATTTTTTACACTTTTGACAATATCTTTTACAGTATTTGTTATTTCATCTCTTGCTGAAAGACAGATTTAATATACTTTTGTAATAAATAAAATTATTAATATTTATGCTTAATAAAATTTGAGTAATTTTTAATTCACAATGTATTTATTAAATTATAACTTTATATAATATTTCTTTAATTATTGTCATAAAATATATAATTTATGTTACAAAATAATATTTGTAACAAAAAGTGTTACATCTCAACTTAATTAAATAAATTGTGTGAAATGAATTTTTACTTACATGTGTAAGAAAATGCTATATTTAAAAATGCTTTATTATTATTTTTAGTAATATGCATAGCTTCTACCATTAATTTACGAAGATCTTGGGGGACAAGAGATAAATTACCTATTACTCTAATGCATACTCCATTCTCCATTAATTTTTCTCTAAAATTAACAGATAATTATGCACCATTTGAAAATTATAATAACAATAAAATAAAAATTGAATAATCACCTTTCATCTAGTAACCTTTGGAATTTTTGTCTAGCAAGATCCATAAGACAATCAACTTCTTCTTTTGTTCTTTTAAAATTTTCTATACTAAAAGCGTAAACTGTTACTTCTGGAATGCCAAATTCTAAGCACCATTGCAGAGTTTCTGCTAATTTATCGAAGCTAGAATGCGATCATTAAATTATGTTATTGAGAAATTTATGCAACAAATCATAAATAAACAAATTTTTGTGTAAGTAACACTATAAATACAATAAAAAATGTTATATATTTTTAAAATTTTGTTATTTAAAAAGAAATTAAAATTATATTCCAATTATTTTGCATTTTTCAATATGCAATCATACCCTTTTGTATGTCCTTCTACTTTTTCAATTCCAGCCTTATTAGCATATCTTCTGTTACCATCCATAATTATAGCTATGTGCTTAGGTACATGGCCAGTCTTTAGTATTCTAATGGCTAAAGACTGAAGCCAAGTTAGTGAATTCTTTGATATCCAAGACATCTTTCCTAAAATTGATCAAATCCAAATAGTCTATCCTTAGAACCATATGTCTACTATTCTTACACTTTCAACTGTCTTAAAAAGTTTCACAAATACAATGAATATTAAAATAAATTAAGAAATCTACACAATCACTCAATGTCGAGGAAACTCAGTACTTTATAATGGTTTCGATTATCTTATCAGTCTTTGAGAATGATGACATCATTGACTTACCTAGCTAGGTTGTATTAAAACAATAATTTAACTATTTCCTTAAGATCCACCTACCCAGAAGTCTATAAATTCTTGCAATAGTTTACAAATGAATTTATGCATCGCTAAACTTAACTGTAACAGAAATGTTATAAATGGAAAAATTCTTCATTGAATTAATAACAACCGGCGCTGTTTTTCTCGTATTTTTTGAATATCTTTTGCAAATCTCAGTCACGTTGTCGCGAACACCCAACGTGTACGAATTAAGCCGAGCTGTTTGTCTCTGTATGTCACGTGTATGCGCAGCCTCGGCCTCGGATTCTCGACAGGGAACCACCTTGTCATGGATGAGAAACTCGAGAACACGTTATACTGCTACCTTTTCTCCATTGGCACCGTTGCGCCAAGATATCGGTTTAGTCGTTTAGCGTGCCGTTTTTTCGCCCTTACTCGAAATACACTCATACAGTTTTCTCTTCCGACCAATATTCGGTGCTACGTGCACAAAGTGCATGCGTATGCTTACCTACACATTATATATATATACGTATAAGCATATACAGATAGTAAAGTGTCCATGAGAAAGAGAGCGCGCGCAGCAGTCACTCGGAGCAGCCGCGAATGAGACTTGGCCACACAGATGATTCTCTGGTTTCCTTAAATTTCCTCTTTCCGTTTGTCAACCAACGATTAGACAACTTTACAGCACTATGAATATTTTTTTTTTTATTTCAAAATTTCATTTTTTTTTCGCTAATATTAATAGCTACTAGACAGCGGTGGAAGAGAAAGAACGGTTTTATTCTAGCGCTTGCGATGACTGCAGGGTCATTATACCTTAAGGAGGTTCTATCATTGAAGAATTAAAATTGAGATATCGTTGAAACTTTGTAAATTAATAAATATTACCATCATGATAACTCAGTTGAATTTTTAGAATCGTTCAGAACGTAGGAAGCGAGTAATTAATGTTTTTATTTTTGAAAATTTAACACGGAGTCTTATGGAGATTAGTATTTTCGTCACTTTTTTTCAAGTCACGTGAAATAATTAAAATTGAGTTTTTTTTTAAATTTTTATAAAGAAAACTATATATTCAATTGATAATAATCAAATTAAAAAATATTGATTGGGTATCTATGAGCTGAGCAATAAATTAACGAGTAAAGAAATTTATTGCTTTTTCTCTATAAATTATTTTGTATATTTGGCAACGTTGTACTTTTTCTCTCTTTCTATTTCTTTAATTCTCGTCTGCTCAATAATTATATATATATTACGCGCATCATTTCTAATACCGTACACATTTCTAATGTTTTTTCCAATTTTTTGTTGTTGTAGACGTTTTTTATAAACCTTTTTTGTCATCCTTTTTCCTTTCTAAAAAAACTTTAATGGTGTCGCTCATTTTTATTTTTTATTTTAAAACGTTACAATTAAGCTTATAGATATATAAGTATATAGTACACTTGTATAGAATATAAAATAAACAGCTGTGTATAGTGTGATGTTGCCAAATCTGCAAATATATCTCGTACTACGTGAGTTAACCACGCGTAATAGCCTACACACACTGATTAGTTATGTACTAAGAGAACCTCCTTAACTAAAATTTTCAAATAAGCTTTTTGTTTAATATTTTAAAAGTTTAGACCAATAATAATACAGAAATCATTATATCTTATGATAAATGAATTTTATTCGTATTAAAATGTTCTTTTTTATAACATTTTTATTAGAAAAATATAGATTGTAATCAACAAATTATCAATAAATTATATATTAAGTATATAATGATATATAACATTAAAATTTCATTTTATGCATAAGTAAAAATTCAAAAAAACTTCAAACATGAAACATATTATAAGATATTAAATAAGGTAATTGTATTTTTAATTTAATTACTAATTTTCTGATGTAATTCGCAGTGAAATACGAATAAGTAGGCAAACAGTTATGCAACTGTAAATTCTATGAAAAAAACAACTGATAACGTTTCAATATTTTTAGGAAGCTGTTAATAAAGTAATACATTCTATTACAGATTCTTTAAATAGCTTGCATGATTAATTTGCTCATTAGATTTTTAAAGAAAAATCAGAAAAAAATTATAATCCCGGCAAAAACTACGAAAAATACGAAAACAGAACTTTAAAATTTTGAAACTGTAAATTTAACAAAATAATTTTAAATTCTAATTATATTTTCTCTACTTAGCTGATTCGATTTTGTAAAAATTTATTAAACACACTTACTATATAAAAAAATTTAGTTCTGATTAATAAAAATTAAAAATTGAATACGGTTTTATTTATTGCTATAAATTGATAACTTTGAATTCAATTTTATTATAATTCCATTTTAAGATTTATTTTGAGCTTTTATCATCTTTAAAATAGAATACATGAAGTTATATCAAGATTTGAATTATTAATAAATATTTACATTTTTCAAATAAATAAATAAATAAATAAAGATATAATTTATAAAAACAGTTGAATACAATGATAATAATGAATTGTTTATTTTTAATTTATTATTTACAAAATAAATAATCGTAGAACGAAACCGAGACACGACCATCTAACTGCTGAGCTGGCTAAAAAGCACATACAGGTCCGGAAACTTCCAATGAGTGAGACGAACAACTTTATCCCCACTTTTCTATAGCGTCTTCGCTTTCTCCTTTTCCTTTGCCCCTTCTTTTCTCACGAAAGCCACCAGCCGCCACCGCCGCTGCCGCCGTAAGCTAGCGGATTTATCACGGAGTTTCGTCACCTCGGGTATTGCCACGACCCGTGCAATTCTCGTAAAAAGCACGAGAGCTACACATAACCTCACGAAGGAGAGAAAAGTGCAAATTCGTCTATATTGTTCGCAACCCGTGACCGATAGAGTCAAAGAGAAGAGAGAGAGAGAGAGAGACAGAAAACGTTGTCGAATAGGAACTAGTTTCCAACGGCGGATTGTCTGTAAAATTGCGCGCACGCGCACGCTTCTGCTTTATTTCTTGACGTTGAATAATTTGTATATCTATTTATTGGTTTGTATATATGTCTGCCTACGTCTACTTAACTGATTATCAATTTTATGAATGTTTACATACTCGATTTTGAACTACAATGCTGTGATACTCAGTAACGCTAAACTCGTTGAATATTTATAAATGTTCGAGAAAAAATGAAATTTAGTAAATTTACTAATTAGAATGTAAAGAATTTTTTTATTTTCAATTTAAAATTATTTATCAAATTACTATTTTTTTTTTTTTAATTATTGAAATTTGTTGATAAAAAGTTATGCAGAAAGCTCGTATTTCATCAGGAGACAATGAATTGTAATTTGATCAGAAAAGACCGTTACTATACCGTTAATGACCGTCATTTGAGGTGAGGGTGCGTACGTTTCTACTTTCCACTGGTTCAGCTGTAGTACAGTCTACAAAACTTGTATCTGCAGTGTTAACTTTTGGTGTTCAAGAAAAATACAAAAAAACTCGATTTAACGGTTAGAAAAAAACAGACGGCAAAGGTGCGCAAAACTAACCTCAAACGAATACTTTTAAAAAATGCAAAGATTAAAAATAGACGTTCATTCATTTTTCAAAACGATGTGTTGCTTTAAGTTTGATTTAATTAGACTTTTAATTTAAAAGGGTTATAGGTCATTGATCTCGGGTCGAAGATATCATTTAAACGATTGGCTGCATTCTCCGCTTGAGGGTAAATTATTGTTTTGTATACACGGAAGGACAAACATGTAAAATATTGGAACGTTACTAGGTTATAAATTAAAGAAACGCGGAAAGCATAAATGTGACGGTCATATACGGTAAAACTAAATATTAATATAAAAATTTTACATTTTATTTATTTTCCATTCCATAATGTAAATGTTATCGTTATTGGATATGCTAATTTAAAAGTTTTTAGTCAAAATTATTATTTAATAATCAAAAAATATTTTGATCTCTGTCTTTTGAATGATATTTTTTACTTTCCGTAATGTTTAATTATTATATTTGTCATTAATAAAATGTAAATACGTGAATAAATTAATTATAAATTGCAAAATTAATTATTGAACTTATTTTGTCAAAAATCCTTTGTGAAAATTTCCATATTTAGTTGAACTGTTTTGATTATTGTCTAATAATTTATCGGAAAAATACGTTTAATGGAATGTTTAATGAGAATTATGTTTTATTTTAATAATTTGTTCATTACTAATATTAATGCATTAGTTTAATTCCTTAAAAATATTTAAGAATTTAATATTCAAATATTTCTATTAAATTGTTATAAATAAGTTATGTTCAAGTATATTTTTCAAAAAAAATTTTTTATTTTTAAATATTATTTTTTTTTTATTTTTGAAAATTATAGTTTAATATGCACGGTTTTGAATTTAATGAACAATTTATGATGATATATGAAAGCTGACTTATATGAGATATAAACATTTCATGCATAATTTTATATTGTTTAACATCATACATTTATTAAAACAATGATTTCTCAAAGGAAATTTTTTTTTAAAAGATACTTTTAATCTTTATTATTAATCTGAATTATTTATCTTCTATTTAACTTTGAAAAATTTCAAGTCTTGCATAAAAAAGGATCGTAAGTATACGAATATGAAATATTTTTCTCAGACCAACCAAGTGGAAGTGTGTTCGCGACAGCTATATCGTCGCTAACGCGTCACGTTACGTCACGAGACACAGAAACGAAGACAGGGATAAAGAGAAAGAGAGGGTGAACGAGCGAGCGAGTGTAGCGCTGGTAAAATGGAGCTGCTACGCTCAGAGGATGCAGGCAAGCCGTTATAGAAGACGACCAAGTTCCGTAACTCGAGTGAAGGGCCTTTGACGCTCCTTTCTCTAGCAGAAGAAGCGATGGAGGCCGATGTGTCGCGATCCGATTCCAGCCTCGCTGCAGGTGAGTCCATCATGAATAAATTCGACTAGTGAGAAAACCTACTCAGCTTTCCCGACTTCCTTCTCACTTGCACTTGCGGCGTGCCGCATAAGTCTGTTTCTCTCCTACTCGTGTATAACCATCGCTGATCTATGACTGCTTTCAGAGCTCTACTTCCTCATCGCGAAATTCCTATCGGAGGGACCTTGCCGTGCTATTGCTGATGTAAGTATTTTTTTTTTACTAATTTTAAATTCTTTATTAAAATTTTTCAACAAAAATTTATCTAAAGTACAATATAGTAATTTTCGTAATTTTGTTCCAGACACTGAAGAGCGAATTGGAACGGGCCAAGGTAAGTGCGTGCGTCCCGCCAGAGTGAGAAAGCCGCTTAGTTGACGTTTTCCACATGGTTTGCACGTGGTTTCGCACTCTGCGCTGTGTCAAAACAAAAGCGAGAGTGGCAGTGAGACCGCGTGTATATTACGGACTTGACGTTCGCCGTTCTTGAGCGTTAAAAGTCTAAATTTTAAAAAAATTCAAATTTTTCGCGATTTTGAAACAAACCATTGCTTTTTTTTTATTAAAGTTAATATAAATCTGGTTTACCGTATTTTATTTATGATTCATATTTCATTCTAGATTCTGCCACAAAGATTGGATTGGTTGGGAAACGAACACAATCAGCGCTTTGAAGAATTGGTAAGTAAAATTTTCAGAGAAAAGTTTTTATTACAAAGGGAAATTTTCATGTTTACGAAAACCAGTCCCAGTCGTGCTCTATCTCCTTTGTATGAGTCGAGTGGCCAAAAAGGGTAGACTTTTTTCTCAACCCCTCTATTCGCGCGCAAGGAAGCTTGGTCGATTCCCCCTCCTACTAGCAAATAAAGCCAGAGTTGCTTTTCTCTCTCTCTCTCTCTCTCTTTCTCTCTCTAACTCGTTGGTTCTTAATACTTGCTGCTTTGCGAATATCCCTTCTCTTGCTTTGCCATTCCCCTTCTCTTTAGCTTTATCTGGTTAGGAGGTAAGAGTGAGAAAGAAAATTGATATAGAGGGGGAGACTTCTCTCTACTAAACCCTTTTACGCTATTGCTCTATATTAGATTTACCAACTACATTTATTGAATTTTTCTTTTAACCTTTTTTTTAATAACATTTGGGACGCAAAATTTCTATGAAATTTTTTGTTAAATCACTATAAAGTTCATTAAATTCATATTAAAAATATAAACTAGAATTTCTCGTATAATAGTATTTTGAAAAAGAAAATTTTAATTAAAACATTTAAAACTGCTCATTTGAATTAACTTAATTAAATTTAAAATTTTTTAAACATTAAATAATACTTTTAAATATTAATAGTTTTGTATTTCAATTATTCTAAATTAAGCATTTAGTAATATTAAGGTCGATTATTTTTACGGTTAATTAATTAATCTCATTTGTGCTCGGTAATTTACATAATCAGTTTAATGTGAATACATAAATTTGCATGCATAATACTTTCTAAATTCACTTTTAACTTTCACTTTGAAGATGCTAAAATAAATAGTAATTGGTCTAATTAATGTATGTAACAAGTGTAATACATCTCGATTTTTTTTTTTTTTTTTTTTTTTTTTTTTTTTTTTTTTTTTTTTTTTAAGTGAACCATGTTGCGTTACGCATATATGTGTGGTGCATTCGATGTGTCGAAACACATCACAGATTTAAGCGTAAAACGGGATCGAAGCGGCTAGTCTCCCCACTGTACGCAGCTGCGCGCGACTCCGAAAGGCCAAGCGAACGAACAAGAATACTATATAATCTATAGCGAGCGTACTCGCGATGCCCCCTCTCTTCCACCTTGGTAACCAGCCAATGAGCTGGCAAAAAGGGGATTCTTGCAGCATGTGTCGTGATCGATGATTGCCCCTGTGTGGGTACGTCCACGTGAATGTATACTTTACGTACCACTTGCGAATGTTTTAGCGTATTTATAGACAGAAAGTGTGCCTGCTGCTGTGCCGTTGCCACTGTTTGGATGTAAGGTCTTTTATATGCATGATGAAGAGAGTGTGTGTGTGTGTGTGTGAGAGAGAGAGAGAGAGAAGCCGATAAAGATAGCGATGTTAAATCGGCGTAACGGACTATTTTAATGCATTTGAAAATGAGCGGGAAATGATGAATTAGGAATTTTGTTTGGCGTGCTAAAAAATATCATCTCAGTTTTAAGTTCAAATTATCATTATATTTTCATTTTTTTCAAATGATTTATTTCTTGAAAAATTATATTTGCATAGATAAAATTTCTTCTGAAAAATCAAACATTTTTTAAAAGTTATTAATTTTTTTCAAATTTTATGATTGTAATTTTTTAGAAATATCTTGATGAATATAATATTGAAATGATGTCAAAATTTGTTATTATTTTAAAAGTCAATAAAGAGTTAATGTTAATGCATTATTTGTAGGAAAGGAAATATTCTCACATTAGCACAGATCATTTACTTCGAATATGTTCGCGAATTGGACCAGTTTTGGAGAAAGAAGTGCCGCCATGCGTTGCCGGTGCAATTTCCCTGCTAGGTGCAGGAAAGCAATCTTTGCTTCGTACAAAGGAAGGTAAAAATTTATTTTATTATATTTTCGTATTGAATTATAAGTATATTACTAATTTTATATTCATTTTTTCATTTTTTTTTTGTTAAGATATGTTACATTTTTATCGCAACATAAGCGGCTACTCTGGAAGATTTGGCGGAAAACCGTTTGTAAATCCTCCAGGTGTTTTTCCGACATTCAATATAGGTAAATCAGATATTATTGTTATTATTATTATTATTATTATTATTATTGATTAGTGTTTTTTTATTTAAGTTTTTTCTTTTTGATTAACGTTTTTTCCATGTACAGTAAAAGTTATTCAAGGCAGAGAAAATTCTGGCCCACTATGCAGGCGCGAAGCTGTACCTACGTCGTTCTACAAAAAAATACAACTATACCGGCATACACTCGGTCATTTGTCAGCCGTTTATTGTGTGCTGTACGATCGCACTGGCAAATACATTATAACGGGTGCAGATGATTTATTAGTAAAAGTATGGAGTTCGACGGACGGCCGATTGCTAGCAACATTTCGCGGTGCTTCTTCTGAAATTATGGACATTGCCGTTAATTTTGATAATACATTACTTGCTGCTGGGAGTTTGGATCGTATTTTGAGAGTTTGGTGTTTTCAAACAATGTCTCCGGTACGAATAATGTGATATTTTATTTTTTCCTTTTTTAACAATATAAAACATAGATTTAATTTTAAAAATTATAATTTAAATTAATTTTTTTTAATTATAAAGAGGAAAAATATTAAAATAATCAAGAAAATAATATTTAATCTTTTTTAGATTGCGGTCTTATCGGGACATTCAGGCATGATAACATCCGTAAATTTTTGTCCAATTTCTTGTAACGGTGTCAATTATTTAGTCTCAACTAGTAGTGATGGTTCAGTTGCATTTTGGTCACATACAAAAGAGGGCAATGAGAGAGCAGTGTTTCAGTAAGTGATAATTTTTTGTATTAAAAATTTTATTTTCTTGTTAATAACTGTAATAATAAAAATGTTTAATAAAAATTTATTTTGAAAAATTTGAAAATGTATTATGTATAAATATTAAAAACTAAAAATAAATTTTTACATTTAATTGAACTGATTTTATAGACCGAAGCCAATCCAATATCATGAAAAAATGCGGCCAGGTCAGGCGCAGATGATCTGTGCTTCATTTAGCCCGGGTGGCGCGTTTATGGCAGCAGGTTCCGCTGATCATCATGTACGCGTTTATTTGATGCTTGGAGAAGAAGGTCCGCGGCGTGTTCTTGAAGAGGAGGCGCATTCTGATACCGTTGACAGTATCCAATGGGCACATAGCGGTCTCAGATTCATCTCTGGTTCAAAAGATGGCACAGCTAGTGTTTGGAATTTCGAACAACAGCAGTGGCAACATAAACGATTGTTAATGACCACTAAATTGTCTGGGTATGAAATATGTTGATAACTGAAAAGCTTAAAAATATTTATTATTATTTATTTACTCCTTGACTTATTAATGATGAAAATTAAATTTTCAGTGAGCCAGAATCTGACGATGATTCAAATAAAAAAGCAAAAGTGACAATGGTTTGCTGGGATGTTAGCGATGAATGGGTAGTTACAGCTGTAAATGATAGTTCTTTAAAAGTTTGGAATGCTAAAACGGCTGAATTAGTGAAGGTTTTGCGTGGTCATAAAGATGAAGTTTTCGTTTTGGAATCACACCCAATAGATCCAAGAGTGATATTAAGTGCTGGACACGACGGACAATTGATTATCTGGGATGTACTCAATACAGAACCAATCGCTTGCTTCCAAAACTTCATCGAAGGTCAAGGTAATGGTGCAGTATTTGATGCTAAATGGTCTCCCGATGGTACTATGCTTGCAGCTACAGATTCTCATGGACATTTGATGATGTACGGTTTTGGCTCAGGAGTTGAAAAATTAAAAATTGTAAATTCATATTTATTAATATCTTAATAAGATTTGATGAATAGATGTTATAAAAAATGTATCTTATAATTTTAGGTGCCGAAAGAATTATTTTTTCATACCGATTATCGACCTTTAATACGAGATGCTAATAATTATGTACTGGACGAACAAACACAAACAGCACCACATTTAATGCCACCACCATTTCTCGTAGACGTTGATGGCAATCCTTATCCTCCTTCTTTACAAAGATTAGTTCCAGGAAGAGAAAATTGTCAGGGCGAACAATTAGTTCCAAATATTGCAGTCGGAGCTAGTGGTAAACTAATTACTAATTGTTTACTTTTTGTAAAATATGTGATTTATTTAATGTTTCGTAATTTATTAATTCATGAATGATTATAAAATTAGAACATTTGAATTTGAAGTCGTAATTATATAAAAAAATTTTTTAATTTTTTACCACAGGAAACCAAGAGGTAATCGAGGGTTTACCACAGCAAGAGCCACGATCAAACATCGATCGGTTGATCGAGGCTTTAGCTCAACGTCAGCACATAAATGCCGAAGGAAACAATGATGCTGCCGAAAATGCACAACAGCAACAGCAGAATGAGGAACAACCAGTACGTCAAATAGCAAGTCCACGCGCTAGTAGACTCGGTGGCTTACGACGTGTGGGTGATGTCGAAGGCGTCAGGCAGAGTAGTGGTAATTGGCAGCCGGATAGTACAACTCCGTGGAATAAACCTATACTCGCAAGGCCCCTTAACCGTGCAGTGTTCCGTACTCAATATAAGCAAATGTAAGGAGTATTTTAAACTTCAAATTACATAAAAAAATTAAAATAAATATACTTGGATAAATTGGGATGTAAATAAAAAAGTTTATATTTTACATTTGCGATTTTAAGTATAAGTATTTAAAAATATAAGAATGTTTTTCATGAAATTTTGTTAATTGTTTATTAACAGTAATGCTATGGCTAATATGGAAATAGAATGTTGGAAACGAGAAATGCGAAATAAAAGACTTCAAGATGCTTCAAGCACTACCACTACACCCGATCAAAATAGTTCCATGGCTCGCAATAGACGAAGTCGAGCTGCTAGGCATGCTTATAGAACGAGAGCAACTCAAGGCGAAGAACAAGAAGAAGAAGAAGAAGAATTTGAAGTAATAATTTATTATTTTTATCAAAAAAACGATAGTATTTTTTGTAAAAATTAAAAAAAAAAAAAAAAAAAATATAATAAATAAATAAATGGTTGACATATTCTAAATTAATATTTTATATAATTTTTAATTTTTGTTTTCAGAATCCAGAGAACTCTGGAAGTTCTGGAACCAGCAATGAATCTTCTTCTAACGAGGAAGAATTGTGTTCAGACAGTTCAACCTCTGATACTAGTAGTGAATACTCAGATTGGATAGCAGATCAAGGTGTTAATTTAGAGCCACCAAAGCGAAGTAAACGAAAACCTGTACAGAAAAGAGCTGTTAGTCCTCCTAGTGATGCAGATAGAAGAAGAAGTCAGCGACCAAAGAAAAAAGTAAGATATTCTTTAGTACCATAAAAATTGTAGTAAAAGTATGGGCTTTATTGATAATAAATATTTATTATTTATAAAAGATGCGTATCATAGTTAATTTATATAAAAATAAAAATATTTTTTAATAGCAAACGATGCCAATAGCAGAATCAAGTTCTGTCACCGAAGTACCTGAAATTTACCGTCCATCGGAATGGCTTAGCGAAGTGATTCCGAGGAAAGCACCTTACTATCCTCAAATGGGAGACGAAATTGTATATTTCCGCCAAGGTCACAAAAGATATTTAGACGCGGTGAAAGCAAAGAAAATTTACGATGTTAACCGATCATTTGAACCATGGAGCAAATTAGATCTTAAAGTAATTATAAACTATTAACAAATTAGAAAATTAAAAAAATAACTATCTAACTGTGAAAAATATTTTCTACATTTGAAAGATTGGATTTGAATTTTAAAATTTTTCATATATATCCTTCATTACTCTTTAGGCTCAAGAATTTGTGAAAGTAATAGGAATTAAATATGAAATTCGTCCCCCTCGTCTATGTTGTTTAAAACTTGCTCAAATGGATGAAGAGGGTCACATGACTGGAATAACATTTACAATAAAATATCACGATATACCCGATGTCCTCGATTTTCTGGTGTTGCGGCAGACCTTTGATAATGCGCTCGAAAGAAGCTGGTCAGAAGGAAATAGATTTCGTTGTATGATTGATGATGGGTGGTGGACAGGTCAAATAATATCAGTGCAACCACTTTCTGAAGAATTTCCTGATTCATATTTTATGTGCTTTAATATAAGGTGGGACAGTGGAGAAACAGAATTCATGAGTCCCTGGGATCTTGAGCCAATTGATGAACAAAGTAAATAACATGTGTAATCTAAATAAATTTATTAAATTATTTTAATTTTTTTGAAATTTATGATTTTAAAATACTTTTTTATATAAATATATTAAGATTTAAAAAATATAAACTATTTTTACAGGACTTCCATCAAAAGTGGGTGGTGCCGTTCCAGTACTACCTGAAGAAATTCAAGAAACTTTATACCAGCCGCAGCCAGAAGAATGGCCAATGGGTGACCGAGAGGCCGCATGTCGTAGAATCATACGTGGTCTTGATCAAGTCATGACTCTATCGATAGCTGAACCTTTTATCGCACCAGTAGATCTCAATATTTATCCATCATATGCATTTTCCGTTGAATATCCAATTGATCTGTCAACAATAAAAGCTCGATTTGAAAATCGTTTTTATCGGCGCATTACCTCGGCACAATTCGATGTCAGATATCTAGCAACAAACGCAGAAAAATTCAATGAGCGGCACAGCTTGATAGTTAAGAAGGCCAGATTAATAACTGATATTTGCTTACGAATTATTAAGTAAGTTCAGCTACATTGATCTTTATTTTTATTTTGAACTTTCTAATTTCTCATTCAATTTTCATGTAAATGGAAATGATTTTTCTATGCGCAATTTAAACTTATCATGAATATTTTTATTTTATAAATTAATGATTTATATTTTAATATTTTGTATATTGTGATAACTTTTAACTTCATTAATCAATTTTTTAGAGATACCACTGAGCATGATGTCACAGCATTATATCATGAGTTGGCGGATGCATACCAATCTTCAGATTCCGAAGTCGATGTCGAAGACGATATAAATGCACCATCTACGAGTACACAAAGACCCAGACGAAGTGCAACTAATAATAAACAAATTAATTCCTATAATTTTAGTCCCGACTGGAGAATAGCTTGTAGACAACTTTTAGAAATTTTGTGGCAGTGTGAAGATTCCATTCCATTTAGGTAATTTATTCTTTTTCTATTAAATCTTTTCTTTTCTAAATATTATCTTGATAACAGAATTCTTTGTGCTTCGAAATTTTTCTTTGCAAATTTATTAACATTATTGATTTTAATTGTTAATTGTTAATCGAACGATTATAGAGAACCGGTCGATCGTTTGGATCATCCTGATTATCATCAAGTAATAGATACGCCAATGGATCTGAGAACAGTGAAGGAAGATCTTTTAGGGGGAAATTATGAGTCTCCTACAGAATTTGCCAAAGATGTAAAATTAATATTTACGAATAGTAAAAATTATAATACAAACACACGCTCTAAGGTACATATAAATTTTAAAATACTTTTAATTAAATTTGATAATAGTACTACGACAAATAAAAAATTTTGTTTTTAAGATTTATTCAATGACAGTACGATTATCAGCGATGTTTGAAGAGCATATGCGTAAAATATTAAATAGATGGAAGTCAGCTTCACGAGTAAAAGACAATAAAAAAACGAATAAAAGTAAAAATAAAATTAAAAATAAAAATAAAAGTAGAAGCAAGGCTAAAAGTAATGCTAAAACGAAAAGTAAAAAAGGTTCACCAACAAAAAATCAATTAACCAATGGAGCTGGTATGAAAATTAATCAATAATTATAAATAAAATAGTGAAAAATATATAATTTATTTAAAAATTTATAAAATATTTATATTGTTTTAGGCCCATCTAGAAAAAAAGTAATTAGTAGCGATGATGATGACGATGATGAGGATCATGAAGAAATAGCAGTAGAAAATGAAGAAGACGATGATGATCATTCTGAAGACTTTTCACCAGGGAAAAGGCCAACAAGACGGACAACTTATGATGGAGCAGGTAAAATTTTTCTTTTTTTATTGAAATTACTTAAAATTCATGAAAAATGACGACTACCTTTTCTAATGAACAACAAAAATTATAAAAATATCAAATAAAAAATTTATAGGCCCTTCAACTTTATCTAATGGCTACTCTAAACGTCTTGCAAATTCATCACGACCTTCTCTTCGACCTCGTAACATCTCTTCTAAAAGAAAGCTACCAAATAGCGATGATGATAGTGAAAATTCAAGTTTAAATTTATGTGAATCTAGTGATGATAGTGCTCCGAAACGACGTACTCGTTCACGAAAAACTAATGCAGCAATGATTAATGGTAAAAATGATAGCGACTCAGATGAAATATATGAACCAAGTTCTAAAGGTAAACAAACGCGTAATAATCGAGCAAAGAACAGTAAGAAAATGCGGCCAAATAGAACTCCGGAGAAGCGGTATGTTGTGGATGACGATGATGATGAAGAAGAAGAGGAGGAAGAGGAGGAGGAGGAGGAGGCAGAGGAAGAGGAAGAGGAGGATGAAGTGGAAAATGACGATGACGATCAGTATGTAGCTGAACAGAGCGATGATAGTGAGCATGTCGTCACTCGCAACATCAGCAAAAGAAGGCAAAAAGTATCCACTGTAAAAAATAATATACACGATTCTAGTAGCGAAGAAGACGAAATTAACGCAAAAAATTCGGAAAGCGAAGAAGAAGAGGAAAATGTCGCAGAAAATAATGAAAATAATGATTCGCAAGAAGATGACGAAGACGAAGAAGACATTAATGCAGAAGTTGAAGATGGTCAAGAAGAAGATAACGATGAAGAGTGCGACGAAAATAAAGAAAATGCAGAAAGTGACGAGAACAGTGATGATAACGAGTCGACTGAAAATAATCAAGTTCTTAGTAACGTGAACCCAGCACGTACGATAACTCAACAGCCCCGAAAAGTTCGAGTTTCACGTGATTCGGAGAGTAGCGGTAATACTAATATGAAACATCATTTGCGTCGTGCTGGCACTAAACGCATGCGTTATAACGAAGATTCAAACGATGACGACGATGATTATAACGAAAATAGTTACGACTCAACTGCGCCATCGAGCACCAAAACGCGTAGGATAGTTAAGCGACCTTATTACGGTGAAGCTAGCGACGAAGAAAGTTGCAGTCAACCAGGATTAGGAAACGGTAACAGGAATCAAGAAATTGCACTCGGGATTAGTGTAAGCAGTAGAGGACGCGTACGAAAAATGACACCCAAAGCTATGTCCGCATTGCGGTAAAAATTTGGACATATTTGATAGAAATTAATATGATTTAAATAATTAAAAATGCCGGGAATGTATCATAATTATGAGAGACAATTTTTTATAGAATTTCTAATGTTTGTAAATACACACAATGAATGAATGAAACATTTTGAGTTGATGTAAATTTTCATATTATTGAAAGAAGATACGGGTTGATATAAAATTTATAATTTCAGTATAAATAATATTGAAAGTATTTTCTGAATTAATAGTTTTAATTTTTAAGATGGACAGTTGAAGAACTTTATAATTGTACTTTTTCAATGACACTGCATTAAGTTTTTTTATCATACTATAATCGTAAGTTTTATTATATTTATTCTAAAAATTAATTTTTATTTAAAATTATTTAAGTTCCATTTAAATTATCGATACCACAAAAAATAGCAAATTAAATGGCATGTTTTTTTGATTTTCTTATTTAAAAATACAAATACGTTGTTTTAAAAATAATGAAAATTTACAGCCTATAGTTGTGGTACTATCCTGGTTAGTAGAAATGTTATGTATTTAATTATGATGATGAGCGATTATTTTTCAAACTACTATTTAATTTTTTATTATTTATTGTCAATTTCTTAAATAATTATTCTCAATTACCGTTATTTTGAGCTAAAACATATAATTAATTATTAATTTCTATTGAATAGTAGCCAAATCATTATTACTATTCAATACATCTGTTGGATTAAACCTGTAAACGTAACGTGGTTTCGATTAATCACCTAAAGGGCCTTTTTCACGTTTATATCTAACGATATAATCTAGAAACAATACCTGATTTTCATAAAATGCTTTATTGCTCTTTGAATGTTGCTTACAATTAGTTTAATTTTTTTTTTTTTTTTTTTTTTTTCTCTATTTAAGTACATTTCAAATTGTAAATATAATTTCTTAAAAAAGATGATTTATGCTAAACATTTTCAAAATGTGAATTATATCAACAACGACAAAATTAATTTATGTTTAATGGAAAATTAATCAAACATTAGAAATAATTATGCCTTAAGACTTTGAAAATGTTTAGTAATATACAATTTTTATTTAATTTAAATGTACCTGTAAATTTCAACGTTATTTCCAGAAATGATAAAATATTTGTTCTAAAAATAAAATAATTGTAGAAAATTTATTTTCGTAGTAAATCTGATACCCTTTTATAACAATTAATATATTACAAAATGAAAAATAAAATCATGGGAGATTTTTTTATAACTTTTTATCAGATGAATAAAATTAATTTTTAATAATTATTTTAAATATCCAAGTTGATAAATATTATTTACGTATAATGAAAATTGTAAAAAATGCAGGTATAAAAATTTTATGTTTCTAAATTAATTCTTTTTTTAGAAAATATATTTAAGAAATGTACATTTTAGGAAAATTAGTCAAAGCACGATTTTTAATTAAAAAATTATCTTAAGTTGCATGTCAAATAGAAGTAATAAAGACATTGTATGTAGTTTTAAGATACGATAAACATGGTTAATTAAAATAAAAGCTCGATGGTGATCGTATCACCTAGATAAGGTATTAGTACGGATATATATATATACATATATATATATATACATATACTTATGCGGTAGTAATTTCGTAATCGTGTGTGTAATATCGAATTTTGACAAGTAATTTTTATTCTTGATAAGAAAGAAAAATTAAAAAAATATATAAACAAAATATAAAGAAAGCAGGGCACACCGATAGCTCATGCTTTTTTTTTTTTTTTTTTTTTTTTTTTTTTTTTTTTTTTTTTTTTTTTTTTCAATAGCCTATTACGATTATCGATGCGAGCGTCGATGTATAATTATTCGAATAAAATGTAAAGTTCGAGAGAGTGTGTATGTGTGCATGTTGCAAAAGTCTGTAAATACAATTAAAAATAATAAACGTAAGTTTGCGAAAAAGGGTAAAAACTCATTTGGTAAGAAACACATTAAAACGTAACACATAAAGAGACAGGTTTGACACAATGTCATTTTATCACGTTATGAACAAATAAAAACACGACAATTGCTTATGAAAGCGATGCATTTTTATTTTTTTTCTCGACAGGAAGAATTTCTTCCTACCAATGAAGGAGCAGAAATAGCGTTTGATATAACCAAGACAATCTGAGAGTTACATTGTACGCTATTACATTTTCATACTGGGTTTTGTAAAAGGAAATATAAACAAAAAACAAAAAAAATGAAGACACAAATGCTTTGGTATCAATTTTTTGTTCACTTTAACGTGTAATAATTTATTTTCATCAACGAAGAAACGTAATTAGAATTAATATTAAGATGTCTTCTTTCCACAATAAGATAAGGGAAACTTTTTTTTTTGTAAATTTACTTCATTAAAGGATAAAAAAAAAAAGGAAAAAAAAATTATTGTATAGTACTTATATCCATGAGAACGAATAACAATAAGGGATTTATTCGCGTCAGATAAACAAGGCAGTGCCTTTAATTGTCATTTAAAATGCAGTGACGCTCGTTCATCGATAAATTATGTATGTAAAAATTTATGAAAAAGAAAAATGTAATTTTTTCGCGAAACTGCCATTGATGACTTTTTAATGCGATCAATAGACATTTTTTGGATGATAACGATAATTTATATATCACTGTCTGCTAGATTATAGATAAATCGATAAAACGGTTATTTATAATCGATTAAGTTTGCTCTGAATTTAAAAATAAAAAATAAATAAATAAATAAATAAAAGAAAAAAAAAAAAAAAACATTGGCGCAGATAATTCATCGAGTTATTCAATAAGTAGAGTTTTTTTTTTCAATAGTTATTTTAATACGACTGCTGATGTGTTTAAGCGAAAATTGCGAGCAACAAAATAAAAAAAAAAAAAAAAAAAAAAAAAAAAAACAAAACAAAACAAAAAAACAAAAAAAAAAGAAAACTCGAAATATAATAATGTCTGCGCAATTAATGGAAGTCTTGACTGTTTTAAGCCATTGTGATATTAGCTTAAGGAGGTATAAAGTAATAATTACGATATTAAAGAAAAGTGGATTAGCAATGGTTATTTTTTTAAAAAAACAATATTACTGTCATATCAATTAAATTAAACATAGCTTAAACTACTTGACTGAGATTGTATTAATTTAATCAATAATCAATAACTCTCCCTACGAATAATTTAATTTCATAATAATTTTCTCATTGCAAATTTATTGTCTTCTCTCTTTCTTCTTATTATATCTATCTCGAATCGCTTAATTATAGTTTTATACATATACATATAAGGTATATGATAAGATATAATGAACATTTAGGGTCCGTTGTTCATCGCTATATATACTATACTGTAATAAAGCGTGTAGTTTGATAAATTCGATAATAAACTGTGAATAAGGGCCTAAGTGTACTTTGTTATGTACAGTGTAAATTTTTTTCTATCGCTGGCTAATAAATACTTATAAGATTGTTTCAAAATAACCTTGACATATGTTTATTTTACATGTTTATTTTATACTCTATGTATGTGTATATATATATTATTGCTAAAGAAGTAACATATGTAAATTGATGGATAATTTTTAAATTTCATTTTAATTTAATTTTAATTCTACTCGTATTTACAAAATAACATTTAAAAGTATAAACAAATTATTTATGTAAAAATGAATTAACTTTTAATTAATTTATTGCTTAAAATATTACCACTTAGTAATCTCTCTCAAAGAATAGCGTTTTTCAATACAAATGTTTAATTTGCAATATTATTTTATTTTTCTTTATTTTTAAAAACATCTTTCCAAATTCAATATTTTTTTTATATTTAGTAAATTAAAGATGAAATATTAAATAATTAAAATTTTTTTATTCCTTCGATCTGAAGCTCAAATAATACTATACCAATTAAATTATAAATGAACAAACGATGCTTTTATACTTTTCAAGAGTAGAATTTATTTAAAAATTTTCATCGGAACTTCAAACTTCAAAATTGATCGAGGAAGTGATTAGCTATAAAAAATTAAATTTATAACCTTAATATGCACGTAACATAAATGCGTTATTCGTTATAATGTTAGAAAATGCATAATTTTCGTTTAAATTTCAGATTCTGATTAAGTTAATATTATTAAATTCATAATAAATTTTTTAAGCACATCTTTAACGCACTTTATACTTGAATAAAATTGTGCGTTTAATAAAAATACATCCGGAAATACTAAAATGAATTTTTTGAAAAATAATGCGTTCTAATAAAATCATACATAATGAAAAAAAACAAAAAAACAAAAAAAAAAAAGAAAAATGTTTTATTAAATTAAAAAATAAAATAAATTTAAAAATGTTGCAAGTTCAAAATTTAATTATTTATAAATACCTTGCACTACGTAAAAATGGTAATTTTTGTGCTATTCCTTTTTAGACGCATTTCACGAAGTAAATATTTACTAAAATTATCCAATTATTCGTTCGATCTTTATTGCGAAGTAAACGTTATTCAAGATTATTAGATTGTGGGCAAAAATTTAGCAATAAAAATATATTAAAATTTTATTTAATATGTAAGACAGAAAGAAATTCATTAGGATATTCAAGATGTTAACATTAAATTTATCTTCGAGTTTTATTTATAGGCAAACATTTTTTATTTCTTTTGTTTTTCCATCTTTTCAACTTGGATGTGCTTTTTGTGATATTAAGCTTATTTTTTATTAATTTTTCTTTAACATGTCCGCTTGCCTGGACTTCATCTACACTCGGCCGGCATTAGCTGTCTTCGGTTTTACCGAAGAGCCGTGATATCAACGGCGCAGGGTGTCTTGTCACGGTTACTATTTTCTATCGAAAATTTATCCAGTTTAATTAATGGAATTTAATTAGTCGGAGGTCAGTTTTTCGAAGTTCAGTTTCGCAAAAAAAATTTTTAAAAATAAAAAATAATAACTATTACTTTTTTTGCCGGCTCCTCGCTGTATAATTCGCTAAATCGGATAAACTTGCTGTGTATTTAAATCGCGAAAAAGTCGAAACGCAGCAAACATCGACGACGATGTAATTAATTAAAAATTGCATCAGCGACGTTGAATAAAACACGCGCACTTTTAAATTACACGCAAATTTATTTATTAGAATCAAATCAATTAATACACCTCCAAAATTTCTCTTTTTCTGATATAGTTCTATCAGTTTCTCTAATTTTTTTTTTTTATCTATTTCTCTCTCCCTAATATAATTTTCCTTTTCGATTTATTCCTTTATTCTTCTTTTCTTTCTGATACTGTCTATTACACATCGACTCTTTTCTATTTCCTCTCCAATTTCATTGGAGATCTATCTATTCATATTGGAGATTGATTTATTGTTCACACGCACACACGTACACTATTCGACATCTGGCAACTTACTAAAATTTAAAACACCCGTTAAAATATAATAATTACATATTAATTTTGACTGACCAGCACTTTAAACTTAATATTAGTCAATGCTCGATAAGTGCTGTCCTTGCACAAATTAAAGATGAAAACGGAAATAATATTTGTTTGATAATATAACGCAAAATAAAGAAAAGTATCTTTTATTATACTTTCACCTGAATCGATTTTATTTTTACGCAGCTTGAATAAATTATAAATTTAGAACGTATGGCAAGTAAAATTAGTAAGTGCGGACGTTACGTTTTTTTTTTTTTTTTTTTTTTTTCTTTTTCACAGTTTTTCTTAGAAAAATTCAATGGCGCCATCGATTGAAGTATGGATAAATTAAAATGAAATTGAATTCATTTTTAATACGCAAGTATAGCGTGAACCCTTTGTGCGTCATAACCCCGTGTAAGTCTGAAATTCAAACTCTGCTAGACTTATTCGATATATTATTAAGATTCCAGCTAATTGAAGTGTATTAACAATAATTGCACCGAGACGAAGCGAGCGTAATGCATGAAATAAAAATAAAATTATCGAGAAAAGGCAAAAAGTGAATGAGAATGAAAAAAATTGGGTAGAATATTTAGCGATTCGTTTGTGAAAATAATAAGAGGAGAAGCTTCGTATTAAATAAATCGTTAATATTATAGTGGATAACAATTATACATTTCGAATGAAGCATTTATTTAAAACTTTCATAGGACACTTCTGAAGAATCTATGGAAAAGGGATTAATTAAAAGAAAATAAATTTATAACTTTAATATGTACATAACATGAATATGTTATTCTTTATAATGTCAGAAAAGTTTAAAACTTGAGACGCGGTTGACTATTATTCGTTACATTATTAAAATTTCAAAGAAATAAAATTTATTATAAATGTAATTTTAATTGTCGCAACGAATCCGCGTGCGCACTTTTACTTCAAACGTAAGTCAAAGAAAATTAAAGTCATCGGTAAAATACGGCGAGAAGAGACAATAATGAATAGCGAGGAGGTGGACGAGATATTTGACAAATCGTTTTTGAAATTAATCAGAGATTTGCACATAATTGCTGGCCTATGGCCGTATAAACCAAAAATTGATAAGTTTTGCAGAAGGATTTTCGGATCGTCGATTTTATTTATCGTTTCTCTACCGAGTGTGAGTCAATTTTAAGGTTCAAGAGTCGCGAATATTTTATTATTTTGCAAAGGCACGATAATTTTTAAATCTAAATAATTGATTTTTACTTTTCTAAATTCGCTTCTATTACAACGAGATGGATTTATGTGGTTAAACTGGTATAATTAATAAATAAAAGTTTATCGACAATAATTTTTTGTTGCGATTCTTTTTTCATACAGCAAATAAAAATATTATTTGTACTTCGCTAGGTAGAGAATTCAATTCATTGTTCTTTTTTTTTTTCTTTTTAGTTTCTCGGAATGCATTTTCATTGCGGTAAAGATCTAGTGTTGTGCTCAGAAAACATTATAGGAGTTATTGTATTTTTTGGAACTATTGTAAAATATGCAATTTCCATGATAATGGAAAAACAGGTATTTATTATACAACTTATTATAATAGTTTTTTAAAGAAAAAATAATTATTTATGAATAAAAATTATTTTGTTATGATAAAATCACTTATAATTTTTATAAGGCTAAGTCGTTTGACTCACATTTTAACACTAGGTTTAACAAAGAGTCATTTTGATTGATCTTTCTGAGAAAATTTTTTGTTAATTTTCTTCGAAATGTTTTATGTTAAAATATGAAAAATAAAAAGAAATAATAAATAAAAAAAAAAAAATGTATAATGACTATACTGTGGTTTTTTTTATCTACTTTAACTTCATAATAGACAAATCAATTTATATTTTTTCTGATAAAATATCGAAACAGGACATTTTGACCTATTTGGTTATATATAAGCTTTAAGTGCTAATATAATTGCAATCGAATAAACCTTTTTAACTTGATGAGAAAACAATTGGTACTTTTTGTAAAGTATTGAGAAATATTTAAAATTTTTGTAGCTCAAAATATTGCTTAAAAAAATAGCGATAAATTATAAAGCGATAAAGGATCCCCAAGAGCATGAGATCTTGAATGATTTTGTAAAATCAGGAAAATTAAAAGCAATGTATTATATAGGTATGCAATTTTATTTATTATATATTTTAAAATTTATTTATGGACAAGAGAAAGTTTTTTTTTTTTTTGAAATACTAGCTACTTAAAAGACAAAGTAGATAATATAAGAATATGCCAGTTTTCTTTTTTTTTTTTTTTTTTTCAAAAAAATTCATGGAAAGAACGTAAAATTTACGTCGCATTTTTCTTAAAACTACAAACTCCTCATAAATAGAGAATTTTTCTTTCTTAATTGCTTTAAGGGGGAAGATATCTGTAAACAGCTAAAAATAAATCAATGTTTACGATTCTTTTTATATAGAAACCTTATGTTTTAAATATTTTAAATATTGCGCTTAGTATATTTAAATGAAAATTGCCATTTTTTTTTTTTTTGTTTTTTTTTTTTTTTTTTTATTTACTTTTAAAAACCAATTTGACAGCAATATTTTGCAATATTTGCCTTTGCTCTAAGAGAATTGCAATCGGGATATCAAAACGGTGTGCACCATTAAGCTAGCGTCTTCAATTTTTATCTGAATTAATCCAGAATTTCACAATACATATTATAAATATGTTTAATTGGTAATTGAACCTATAAAATGTTGCAGAGGTTGAAAATTTATGAAAAATTTTAAGGTTTCAAAAAAAAAAAAAAAAAAAAAAAAAAATGCAAATTTTTAGTAAAAATTGAGTTTTATGCTTTAAAAAAACATTTTTTTTTTACAATAATATTTCACAAATTGTCCGGAATTTTTTTAATTATCTTGCACACCGATTTTAAATATACCATTTTGAGAAAAGTACGTTTAAAGTTTTGATAACGAACAATCGATAATTACAATATCTTACCAGATATTCGATAATTCTAGCCCCATACTGTAACCCATTAGCTTTTTCGCAAAGTTTATTTTGCTCGATCGAAAGATCTTGCGAGCTTTGCAAGCGTCTCTAGTCCAGCCGAAAGGCTGCGTCTGTTTTGCCGGCTCGTACTTTTTGGCTGTCCACTTTTCCGGCAGCCATTCAAGTTTCTTGGCCCACCGTTGAATGTAACTCATCCATCTGTATATACAGCAGCTAATAATTCACAACGATTGAGAATGGCGGTAAAGATTATGAAAAGATCGGCGCTCTCTTTAAATACTCGAGAGAAAATACAGCACGCTAGATTATCAGCAGATTCTCATTATCGACACTCCGTCGGACTATTTCAAAATGTATATTCTACGCGAGCAGCTTGCAACTTTTTTTGCAAGAAAAACAATGTTGAGTTTCTCGAACCGTTTACAGATATCTTTCCCCTTAAATAATCTCTTCCTTGTTCTCGGTGAAATTTACGGCACTCGTCACTGTAACTTTTAATAAATTTTTTAAAACTGAATGGCAATGGACGCATTTCATTTCCAGCCTTGTACATTATAAAATTTTCCGTTAAATTTCAGGCTCGTGCAGTATACTTGGTATTGTCGTTAGCCAAGTGTCGTTATTGCCGACAGTCTTGGATTTTTTAATACCGCTTAATGAAACTCGTAAAAAAATATTGGTGGTCAACGGCGTATTTCCTTTCGAGCCATTGGATCATTACTACAAACTTTACGTGACATATTTTGTTGCTTGTATTATATGCGTATTTCTTCATATCACGATTGATACGACTTTCAGCGTCATTGTCCACCTAAGCGCTGGAGTATTTCGAGTCGTCAAGTAAGACTGTAATTTTTATACATTTAAGGATAAAAATTAGTTTTTAACTCGGTTTGGATTGTAACTTTAAATTGTTTTTATAAAATCGATGTTGTTTATCAGATACCGCTTAGAGAAGGCATCGGAAGAAAAAAATAAAGATATTGCATACGATACTATGGTTTCGGCTACGCGTTTACACACGCAAGCTTTTCAGTTAAGTAAATTACTGTTTTTATTTTATTTATGCATTTCATAAATTTATGTTAGTGATTATATAATTCATTATATCCAGTGCTAATATGATATTGAAGTTGTTTATTGATCTCAATAAGAATGTTATTGTTATTTAATGGTACAATAAAAAAATAATTTTTAATACGTAAAAAAAATCAATCGATAGGTTTCTTAATCTGATAGAGAAAATATATCAGCTTATTTTCATGTGCATCATTATCGTGATTATTTTTTGTATATGCTTGTCAACGGTACTCGTGAGTAATATTTCCTTTATTTTTCACTTAATTTAACAATCTAAATATCTATTCTAGTGCTCAAATTTTTTATGTGTTACAGATGTATGTAGGAGACAATAAACCTATTGATTTTATTAAATTGTATCTGTTTGATGGAAGTTTCGTTAGCTTTATATTTTACATTAGTGTACCCGGACAATTAGTAATAGAACACAGCGAGAGTTTATTTTTTGCAACGTTAGTATTATTGTATTTTTTTTTTTTTTAATTTTATTCGTAAAATATGTAAAAACAAAATATAACGAAAAGAATTTGTCTAAAATTGAACGAAACCTAATATTACTTTTACAATTGTATTTTGAATAAAAATATAATTTATGAATTTACGAATTCTGACTAAGTTAATATTATTAAATTTATAATAAATTTTTCACGCACGTTTTTAAAGCACTTTATACTTAAATAAAATTGTGCGTTTAAGGGGGGGAGGGGGGGTAACGTTAATTCGTGCAAAAAAAGGTACATTTTTGTGAATTTTTTTTTAACGACAAAGTTAAAATTTATTTATTAAAACCAATGATACATTAAAGTATAACATTCGAAGAATATTTTGTAAAATTTTCATGATTAAATATTAAAAAATACGGCAACGGCAGCAATTATTCGGAAGCGTCTCGGAAAAAAGTAGAATTGCGGTGCCCCTCATAGCTCGGTGCTAAATCATCTGAAATAAAAAAATCAAAGTTCTTTCGTTAGATAATTGCTTTTCCCATGTAACGCTGGGAGGGTTTTTCGAAATTTTAATTTTTCAATTTTTGGGAACACTTTGAAGTGAAAAACGCGATTTTTGTTAAAAAAATCGGCTAATTTGTTATTGTAAAATAAAATGTATTAACAAATTTGAAGAAAACTCTTGAGCGTTACCTCGTGAATTATGTACAAAAATAGTGTTCAAAATTTCAAAAAGATCGATGCAGTAGTTTTGAAGTTATGACGGGCACCGACTTTGAAAACGTGAGTTGTGGGAAAAAAACGCTTTAAAGTTTTGAACACTAGAAAATTTGGAATAAAACGTTCATAAGCGAGTTTTATCGGCATACCTCACACTGAATCATCGATGCCAGGTCGATAAAGGATGTTGCTATCATCCATCATGTCTAAAGCATCTTTTTACTCCTGTCTTCTTTACGGATCCTGCTTTCTTTAGTCTGTTTTTCAGCTTCCTGCTCCGCTCGGCTTATACGCATGGAGTCAGTTGATCGCGACCATTCATGAGCGATATCTTGGTTAGTTTTGCTCCGATTGATCTCAAATTTTCACACAATATTCTTAAAAGGTTCTCCATTCGGAAAATCTAATAAAAAAAAAAAAATAAAAAAAAAAAAAAAAAATAAAAGTTTAAAAACGTTACCCCCCCCCCCTCTTAATAAGAATGCATTTGGAAATATAAAAATTAATTTTTTGGAAAGTAATTTATGTAAAATTCAAGTACTTACATAGCACAAAGCAATTTTATATTTTGTTCCAAGAGATTTATTTTATAACAAATGGATCGAAATCTAATTCAACTTGAATTGTCTTTAATTTTGGTACGAGTTTGATTGACCGAATAATCTGCAGCATCTCAAATATGAATCATCAGATTTTTTACAATCTTTAACTCGGTTAAATATATGATAAACGCTGTTGTAAAATTTTTAACATTCACTTTCAAATTATTATTTTAAAGGTCATCAAAGAGTCTAAGATTATCATCAGTCCAGTAAATTCATATGTAATAAAAAAAATAATATCGTGTTATTAAATTAAAAAATAAAATAAATTTAAGCAAAATGTTGTAAATTCAAAATTTAATTATTTATAAATACTTTGCGCTACATAAAATAAGTAATTTTGTTGTTATTCCTTTTTAGACTCATTTCACTAAATAAATATTTACATAAATTAGCCAATGATCGTAGAATTATTTCATATTACTAATATAATTTATATCTTAACGTTCAGGTACGCAGTAAAATGGTATAAGCTGTCAAAAAGAGAGAAAACTTCAATAAAAATCATAATGGTGCGCTGTGTAAAACCTGTCTATTTAACTGCTGGAGGTTTATATGTACTGGATTTACAAAATTTCGGATCTGTAATTAAAAATTATATTTTGAATTATTTTATATAATTGTTATAGAGCATATCCATTGATAAAGAAATATTTTTCTAGATAGTGAAGACTATTGTCTCCTACACGGCCGTCGTTCGATCTTTACTGAAGTAAACGTTGTTCAAGATTATTAGATTGTGTGCAAAAATTTAGCAATAAAAATATATTAAAATTTTATTTAATATGTAATACAAAAAGAAATTCATAAGGATATTCAAGATGTTATTATGCAACATTAAATTTATTTTCAAATTGGATTTATAGGCAAATATTTTTAATTTTTTTTTTTTTTTGCACCTCTTCAAATTTTGTTTATAGAACATATTATTACGTAAACAAATAAAAAATATTAGGGTTTGATATATCTGAGATACAAATTAAAATTATATATTTAGTACAATATAATAAGGAATGGAAATTATAGAATAATTTATTTTTCAAAGGATTTAAATACTTGACTGAAACTGTATTTATTTAATTAATTAATAATAAATTTTCCTGCGAATAATTTCATTATTTCATGATAATTTTTTAATTACAAATTTATTATCTTCCCTCCTTATTACATCTGCTCGGTCTCGAATCGTTTTATTGTTCTTTTATACATAAAAGGCACGATATAAGGTACATTATAAGATAATGAACATTTAGTATCTGTTGTTTATCACTACATATAATATTCTGTAATAAGGCGAGTAATTTGTTAAATTCGATAATAAACTGTGAATTTGGACCTAAGTGTAATTTGTTGATGTATAGTTTAAACTTTTTTTTATCACTGACTAATAAACGCTTAACATTGCGGAAAGAAATTTTCAGTGAAAATTACCACTAAAATCGCGGCAGTAGTGGGACATCGAACAACTTCCGATTTCATTACTCTATTTTTTTACAATTATTCACGTTTTTAATGTAAATATGAAAAACAAAAAAACCATTTATTTTTACTGTAACCTCTTAATAATAAATTTCAAATGAATTATAGTTAACGAATATCGAATGGTGATCGTCGTCATTTCAATAAATTTATGTGAATTATATAATTAAAATATTCGTTAATGGTTTTTTGTATAATAATTAATAATTTGTTATTTACAATTTTTTCAGCGTCAAACGTGTACGATTTCTTCAATTGTCTTCATAAATTTGTGAGATTTTCAAGAGTGAAAATTCTTACTCTTACTACATTCCATGAGAATATTGTAAATGATTATCACAAATAAGCTTATTAACAACTCACCAATGACTTTGAGTATACAATTATTAAACTCAAAGAACGGTACGGCTGAGTAAGAATACATATCTTACGTTTAATTGATGGCAAATGTATATTGTAAGTATAATAATGCATTTGAATTTTTTTGAAAATAAAATATATTCATAAAAATTTGTTGTTTATAAAAAATATATTGTATTGATTTATTAACATAAATTCAATATAATAAATTTTTTGGTTCTATATTCGCGGATGATAAAATTTAAAAAGGTCGATAAAGCATTACGCAGTTTTCTTTTGCACCGACTGTCGATTACCGAATACTTACCAAAGGCTGATTATATAAAAATTTTGTATGATGAAATTGTATATAGGTGCAGTAAGCATTTCTAACATAATAATCAAATTTTTAATAATTCCGTTCAAGTACACTGCCGTTATACAGAGAAAAGTTATGATACAGATACAATTTTCAATAAAGATTACGCCGTTCTTTCTATAATGGCATTATACTTAAGAACTTTAATGTTTTTAAAGAAATTAAAAATTAATTTAGACAGTTAATTAAGCAAAAATAGAAAAAAAATTAATTTTTGCAAGTTCAAAAATAATGCAATAATTCAATGTTATGTAGATATATAAGAAGTAGATAAAAAAAAAAAAAAAAAAAAATTATTTTATAAGAAAAAGTTTAATTTTTAAATATAATAATGAAATAAAATGAGTAATTTTTTTTTTTTTGGAAGAAAAAAATAAATCGTTTGATTTTAAATGTACACAGACTTTTCTATTTTATATACAATACATGTACAGTCAAAATTTGTTCATAATACTAATATTTTTTACATTTACATCATATACATAATATATATATATACTCGATTTATGAATAACGAATGATATTTTTATTTACACTTGTGGTAAACCATTAAAGTAAAAATGACACGAAATAATGAAACATTCTTCGCAATCAAATGCTATTTTTATATGTATGCTAATGATGATTCAATAATTCGAGCCTCTCTTTATACACATACTATCATCATCTTGTACTGTATATTGCATGCATTATTTTTGTGAAACATAAATAAAATAATGTGGTTTTTTTTTTAATTTAATGATAAATTTACACTCAGATAATATAATATTTTAATCGAATACTCGAAAAATACGCGCAAATATTATAGCTAACTTTTTTACCGTTTGATTATATTGAAAAATAAAACTTTGTTTTCTTAAAAAAACTCATATTAAATATTCATAAAAAAAAAAAAAATAAAATTACCCTGAATATGCTGTTTTTTTACAAAGAATACAACCGCGTAGAATAGATGATAACTTTTTACCTATTTTTATCAGCATATTTATTGAAATTGTCAATAAATGTTTGCTGCATCAAGTTTTCGTTTATTAAAGCCAATAAAAAATTTATTTTATACATTAAACTTATTAAAGCAATATTTTTAAATTATATTGAATAAAATTAAGTTTTTGTTTGGTAAATTTGCAGGACGAATAAATATAAATCACGCCGCTTGAGCGAACGAAAAAGCCGAAAAGGTACAAATATATATTTAACGAAGAAGTTTGATGTTTGATTAAAAAAATTCGATCGTTTATGATAAAGAACTCGCAATAATAAAAGAGCGCACCAGGTTCTTTCTGTACAATGAACGAAGACAATGAAATACACACGTGTATAATCTAATACGTAAATGTTAGTACGATTGATGAGCGACAAAGGCAACGAGCGTTCGCTAATTAAATTGCTATATGCATAAGAATAAGAAAAGTGAGAGGAAGTGATATAGCGATAAAGAATGAGGGAAAAAAGGAGAAGACGTGAAAAAATGAATTCGCAAATGTTCAGAACAATTTACAGCAGTCGTCGGCTGACTGGCAGTAATGAGCCGCCTCGTCTTGGTGATAGGCGTTCGAGGACGACGAAACGGATGAGTCGTCGGGGCGCAAAACACTGTAATCCGTCGGTCACATCGAGGGCTGAGGTGGCGGCAACATGTTCTCGTAACCCATCGACATCCCCAGCTGGTGGTGGTGATGATGATGATGATGATGCGAGCCCGTCATCATCTGGTGATGGTGATGGCTCTGCTGGTAGTACTGATGATGCGAGACGTTAGAGTGCGCCGTATAATACACCGGACTCTGGTCCAATTCTTTTCCTGAATCCACAATGTTTTATCGATCAATAATTTATGCTCGATTATAGCATTTTGTATTTTTTTTTTTTTTTTTTTTTTTTTTTTTTTTTTTTTTTTTTTTTTTTTTTTGCAAAATTAAGACGAGATAACTTGGTATAATAATAGTTTATTTTCCAGCTCAATAAATAAGGCAAGTTTCGTACAAATTAGCCTAGTTGTACTATTAAACTTACACTTAATATATGCAGATTAAACGGCACAGTTAGTACATAATAAAATTACCACAATCGTTGATAATATAATAATCAAGTTAATTTAATTCACAGGTGTATGTTTACAAGGCGCCAGTGATACGCTTTTCATGTGCAAATTATAAATAGCGTGAAAATTTTTTACGATAACTCATGGGGAGTCGCGCCGGGGAGTCTATTGGTGATTTAACGATTGAGCGTACTTTATACCAGTACCCTCGAATTAAATCTAACAAGCCGATTGTATAAGAAATTTATTAAAACTAACTGTTTTTATTGTAAGTATAATTTTAGCGATGAAATTTTTATCAATAGCTGATTTGAAATACTAAAATTAGTTTTAAAGTTTTATCGTATTTTAAAATTTAACAACATTTTATATAAATAATCCTAATATTCTACAATATTATCTAATATAATATTTTAAAATATTCAAATTTATCATCACATCGAATTATTACTCATCTCAGCATTATTCATATGTGATTGTGTCAGCATAAGAGTTGAATAAGTCACTTTAATAATTACGCACTCTCAACGATTCTCAAACATATATCCTATAGTTATTCGTAATACTATTGTAATTGTTGAATAAATTATTCAAGAAAAAAAGCTATAGCAATACTATTAAATAATTTTACAAAAACGGTTACACGCTCATGTTGCAAATACATCTTCATCGCGTATATCGAGTGACATTTACTTGTAGATGCAATAATGATGAGCTTACGCTTATCAATGACGATTTTAAGAATCATTATACTTTTTATCGTTTTTCACACATTCCAAAACAAAAAAAAAAAAAAAAAAAAAAAAACCCGTAATGAAACGACAAGGATAATTTAATTTTTCACGCGATGTACCGAAATTTTTACGTTTGGCTTTGATGTTAAAAACGTGGAAATCAACGCCGTTTTTCAATTACTTTATATCATATTTACATCTCTTTAGATGAAAATATATACGTTATATAATTGACAGAATAATATCGCGTAACAAAATAAAAAGTATATAAAAGTATTGTTTGTAATGGTCGATCGATGTAAATAACTAAAGGCG
The DNA here is from genome assembly GCA_949987625.1 of Chalcis sispes. Classification (NCBI taxonomy): domain Eukaryota; kingdom Metazoa; phylum Arthropoda; class Insecta; order Hymenoptera; family Chalcididae; genus Chalcis; species Chalcis sispes. Next base: position 2,357,150 of record OX465094.1, on the reverse strand, counting down.
GCTAATAATACAAAACGTTTATAATTTTTTAAAACCAAAATTAAACGAAATTTTAAAAAAAAATTACGAATTAGTTAAAACAAGCAATAAGATCAAACTCACTCTCGTAAATGTCTCGGGCGTATGCGCAGTGAGGCTTGACGTCGTTGATCGGGCTGAGTCCGGCGTTATGCGGGTGGGTGGTGTGAACGGGCGAGGGCGTTACCACCGGACTGGCGTAGCCGTGATGATGGGCGGGCATGGGCGTCGCGCCTATACCAGCGCCCGGCGAGATACCCATGCTCGAGACCGGCGACATCGCGAGCGACGAGAAGCCCGAATCCAGAGCCTGCAGCGATTGTTGGCTACCGCCGAGCTGTTGTTGTTGTTGTTGTTGTTGTTGTTGCTGCTGCTGCTGTTGCTGCTGTTGCTGTTGTTGCTGCTGCTGCTGATGGACCACCGTCGTCACGCTGCCGTCCAGTGGACTCGTCATTGGATTCGTTGCCTGACAGCTTAGAGTTAACACGTCGCTGTCCAAGGAAAATACGCGGAAAAATTAACGTTTGCCGATCTTACATTAATTACTTTATTTATTTTAAAAATAAACTGTTTTTAATAATTAATTTTTTGGATCTTAGTATAGAATTGAATAGCAACGATCAAAAAAGTTTTTGGCGATTTTTCGATATGGTATTTTGATATAACTGTAGCATTGGTAATTTTCATTTTTGTGGCACATTATTCAAAATATTTTATTATTATTATTATTATTATTATTATTATTATTATTATTATTATTATTATTATTATTATTATTATTATAAGAATAAATATAAATATTAATTCGACAAGAATTAAATAAACCAAATTTTTTTTCTATGAAAATTCACATAATTTGACCTATGCACAAAACAAAAATTTCCAATATTTAAAATAAATAGTCGTTAGTAAGCTTAATTTTGAAATATTTTTTTTTAAAATAAACGTCAATAAGCTTGAATGAAACTAGCGATTTTCCAAATTCTCTTACGCATTCTCTACCACTTAATCATTATTTATAGTTAAATACGAGAAAAAAAAAAAAAAAAAAAAAAGGAAAAAAAAAAGGAAAAGTGAAAAAGAAAAAAGTATCGAGAAAAGTAACGAGCATAAAATGCTTGAGGGTTACGCGAGCGATCTGGAATACAGATGTAGCCCATCCACCGGTCATTCGTTCCATTGTTTCCAACGCTTCCCCGGGGCGACGGAGGCTCGTAACCGAGGGAAAACTGCACTTTTGACTTTCGATGCGCGCGAGGAACACACGTGTTATTCCGGGAATAATGCACCGTCTCCTTCAACGCGCGCACCCACTTGAGGAGAAGAAGAAGGAGAAACGACCGCACGGAATATCTAACTCTGCGCGACATTTTAACGGCAAATTAGGAGCATGCGTTAACGACTTTGAAAAGGGAATGTGTACGGAGGATGTGCGAACGACTTTGGGAAAATGTTATTTTTAAGCTAGGAAAAGAGAGAGCTAGCTGACCCTCTTTAATTTTTAAAGGAATTTTATGCTTCGGAAAGAACACTTGTCAATCCATCGAGACTTGAGAAAAATTGCTCTCATCTTATACACTTGCCAAAGTATGTAGTTTTCCGGTGGACGATACTAACATTTCAATAAACGTTTCTTTAAATTTTTAATATCACTGTGATATAAATTTTCACAAACTTAAATAACTCAATTAGAAACTAATAAAATGCATTTAAATAAAAAGTCGTAAAGTAGTTTTTTTTTTTTTTGCTGTACAAGTTATACAAGTGCGCAAAAATATTGGCAACGAACGTTCCGAGACTTACCAAAAACCAAAATTTTAACGAATACGCGCGTGACGATACATTCGCGGATGAATGCGAATCGATCTTGAAATCTCCTTCTCGTTTACGAAAACCAACAAACGTATTACCTCTAACGTATACCCATAATATGTTTTTACAATCCATCGGTTTCCTCGCACCTTTACCAGTGCACGCATACACACGCGGGCATTGTGCGCGGCACGAGGACCGCCCCCGTATAGCAGAGCCGTGCAAAAGGTTTTGCGTGACAAAGGCCTGCGGTTAAGGATCGAAAACTCGGCACTCTTTCCTTCTTTTTTCATACTTTTTCCTCTCTCTCTCTCTCTCTCTCTCTTACTCTCTTTTGCTTTCTTTCATTATTTCTTTTCCTCTCGTGCGCCTTGCGAGAGCGGTATGTATACGCGAGGCTCATTTCGAGAATTCAATCTCGAAGAGAAAGAAAGAAAGAAAGAGAGAGAGAGAGAGAGAGAGAGAGAGAGAGAGAGACAGAGCGAGTTGCGCGCCTTGCGGACAAATTTTTTTTATCTTTTTTAACGAACCCCGCGCGACCAGCGAGCCTACGAGCATTTCTAATGTGGTCAAGTTTCGAAGCTTTTATTTAATTAGGTCTGTTTGTCGTTAATTTTAACCGTGTATTATCCTTAATTTTTATTTTGAACGTTATTTATAGCCGGAATTCAGTTCAGAAAGTTTGAAATCGTTTGTATTACAGATATGTATAAATAGATCCCTTAAAATATTTATAAAATCGTTGCCCATATTTTTATAGGCAAACTTGTTTGATAAAATTTAATTTTTTATATACGAAATTGACTTTTTACATAAATTTTAAATTACTTTTTTATTTTATACTGATTAGATTATTCGTTATTAAATTACTTTAATACATATACGCGATCATGTATCGAAATAGATAAAACATCCGTAATCACGCATAAATATGAACATTAAAATGCGATATACTCGCCAAGTTAACCTCTAATTAACGGCTATCGCGAATAGAAGTACATAACATAATGTCATCGGTAGGGACCGATGTCCCGATGGGTCTCCGCAGCTTTAAAATCATATATAGGTATATAAATGCATGTATACTTGTTGTACAGAGTAAACTATTGCCGGAGCTATACATATAGTGCGAACAGCTCAATAGTCTGAAAGAAGAGACGTAACCGAATCTGCAGCATAAAACGGTAATGGGGCGTTGCATTTCCTTTTTCTATCGCTCTTCTGGCACACGCGGCCGATGCTTTACCATGGCCCCCTAAACCTTATGCCGTATGCAACAACAAGAGGAAAAGAGAGAGAGAGAGAGAGAGAGAAAGAAGCGGCGATCTTGACGCGAGTTTCGCACCTAATGATTTTTTTCATTATTTGGACCCATTTAAGACCGTGTTCCGGAAATTTCTTGAGCTTGTAAGCCGTCGAGAGAGAGAGAGAGAGAGAGAGAGAGAGAGACGGACGAAAGCAACCAATTCGTTTGTTTACGTGGATATCCTTCTTTTGCTGGAATCAACGATATCGAGGGAGAAAGAAAAACATTGAATTTGATGAAACTCGATAGGTGCAGCGAGCGCGTTTTATTATATTATATTATTTTGATTTATAAAAAATTATCATTATTGATATAGTCATTATCAGAAGAAAAAGAAAAAATAACAATATATGCAATATAAAAAAAATTTGTAAAATTTTCATAACGACGTACGACGACGGCATTCCGACGGAGACGGCAGAGCATCGTCGGTCGAGATCCAGCGAGCGAGCGAGCGAGCGAGCAAGCGATCGCGTACATAAGTCGCTCGTGACCGTGAGCCATGGGTCCCCGACGTAGCCATAACAACGATCGTCGGACTCTCGCTCCGCGCCATTAACGCGGCCCCGCGGTCCGCTCTCTCTCTCTCTCTCTATCTCTCTCTCTCTCTTTCTCTCTCTTTCTCTTTCTTTCTGCCATTACACGCGATTTAATACTTTCCCGTCCGAAAGAGCGAAAGAAAGAGCCGCGCGGCTCGAAAATTATGTATATATAATGTACACATGTGTATGTGAGTGCGTGTATGAGTCTACGACGTAGCCATGTACGTATATGTGCGTGTATAAGAAAACGAGGAACGCATTACGTTATGAGGGCCACGTTATCGCGAGTCACGCGCGTCGCAGCCTGTTGCTTGCGCGTACTGCTCTCCTGTAAATAATAATAACACGAGATAATTCGGCTCGATGTCGCCCCGAATCCGAACCGTGCTTTCCTTTCCGTGCGCTGAGATTTTTATCGCTCCTTTGTACGATGCTCGTCGGCTTTAACAAGTCGCAAGGAAACACGGAGATAGCGACATTTTTTTCGATTTAATTCTACGTATAAAATGAGCAAGCGTTAATTTCGCGGTACAAAGTAAAGTATTACTTTATTCGAATATTCTTTTTTACCTTTTTAACCTTTAACATATTGTATATATATAAATATTGCGTTGATGTACATTAACGTTAGCCAATACTTACGCTCGCGGCTGAGGCGTGCGATCGCGTTGTCTTCGATTCTTGAACCAATTGGACACTTGAACGATCGTGAGACCCGTCTTCTTCGACAGGTTCTTCTTCTCGAGGGAGTTCGGGTAACGATTCACTTTGTACATCTCTTTCAAAAGCTTTCTCGAGCGCTCCTTGAAACAATAAACGGTCTCCTCGCCGTCCCAAATCGTCTTGGGTAGAGGATACTTTTTACGCAGCCGGTATTTGTCGACGGCACCGAGTGGCTTGCGCCTTACCTTTTCCTGCTCGAGGTAGTGCGACTTGTACCACATCTGCTGAAGACCGAGATGCCGGTGCAGGGAGAACTTGTTGGACTCGAGAATTTTGTAAACCTCGAAGTAGTTGCGCCGGTGAAACGCGACCGTCGCTTTCGCCATCAATATGCTCTCGTTCGTCGTGGGCTGCTTTGGTAAAGAATAGACGAGCCTGTGTCGAAAATATTTATTTCATCGTTCGATTTTACTTTTTTCTTGTAATCGTCTTATTATTATTATTATTATTATTATTATTATTATTATTATTATTATTATTATTATTATTTTTTTTTTTTTTTTTAAATATAATTGAGAATAAAAGTTTGAAATAATTTTTAAAATTAAACCATTTTTAGTTATTACAAAGATCAATACTATAAAATTATTTTTTATATGATATTTTGAAAAAATAAAAAATTTTTGTCATTTTGTAGAAGAAAAATAAATAATATTAAAATAATATTCCAGATTGAGATTTTAAATATTATAAATAAAGAATAATACAGTTTTTATTAATATTCAAGCGTTACATTATTACATAAAGATGAAGGACAATAATTTCTTAATAATAAAGAAAAAAGAAAAAATTTTAAAAATTAATTCAATTTTTAAAAGTAAACAAAATTTAACTATGAATATTTTCATCTATTAATAATTGTCATTATGGACAAAAGTTTTCTCGATAGCCAAAGATACTTAATCACAGCTTATTGCACCAATCTTGAGTAACGGAATTAAAAAATTTTAAATTCACGATTAATTAACTTTGACAGCAAAGTGCCATTGCTATCGGCTGCGAATTAGATATAAGCGAGTGCGATAATGAGAATAAAACATTTGGGAAAAACTTACTCGCTAAGCTTGTCGATCTGATTCCTCTGCATGAGATCCTCGCACATGCAGGCCACGTGTTCGGTCTTGAATCCCTGATTAGCGGTACCGGAAATTCCGGGCACCCCGGTGCCGGACGAAATTTGCAGATACACGCTACTACCGCTAGCGTCGGCGCTCGTCGGCTGGGTTTCGACGTTATTACCGCCGCCACCGCCGCCACTGCCGATCCCGTGACTTTGCACTCTGCACGAGGACATGTCCTGGGTGTGAGCGAGGAGAAACGCCGGGTCCGTGGAGCCTATGATGCTCGTGCCGGAGGTCGCCGGGACCGTGCCCGCCGATGGCATCGGCTTTAAGCCCCGCGCGATCATCATCATTGTCGTCGTCGTCGTCGTCGCCGCCGCCGCCGTCACCGCCGCCGCCGCCGTCGCCGTCGTTGCCGTCGTCTTCTTTATTATCGACGTCCCGGAACTACTGAACTATATACCGCACTGGGCCGACTTCCTAGCCTTCCTAGCCGGCGGGTTCGTTCATTATCAAGGAGCGAGGTGAACAAGCTGCACCAGCGCAATCGACTCGGGCACCTGAACTCTTTTGGAATAAACACACTCGCACAGAAAAAGAGAGAGAGAGAGAGAGAGAGAGAGAGAGAGAGAGAAAGAGAGTTGCGCAACGAATGGACAACGATAGAACAAACGGACAGAGATAAAGAAAGAAAGAGAAGAAGAGAGAAAAAGCAAGGAGGAAGTATACGGGGTAAGAAAGAATGACACAAGACGCACCGGTAACGCGCGTTCGCGAACGTCGACTAGCTCGAGAGGCTCGCGCGTTGGGCCCTTGCTGGCTCGCTCCTCTCTCGCTCGCTCGACGAGCCGGGGAGAAGGGGGGGGGGGGGGACACGGGGACTCCCTCGCGCGCGCTACCCCCGCCGGGGATTGGTCGCGAGGCGGGATTTTCACCGGGGGCGTGCGCCCAAATTCACCCCTCGAGCGCTCCCCTATTTCTATTTGCGCACTATGTATGTGTATATATATATATATATATACACACATATACTCTTTTATGGAGTTGCATAAAGTGTGCTAGTGCGCGATAGCACGGATGCACGTAAACGCTTCTGGTACTCTTTGGTACATACCGCGAAATAAATACGAAAAGTACCGAGGCGGCGGAAAAGCTGCGAAACGAGGCAGGTATGCGCGCGAGCCTCGGCATATTGGCAAAACCGATCGCTACGACGATAATATACGCATGTCGTCCGGAGAATACATACGTGTGTGTATATATATATATATATATGTGTGTGTGTGTGTGTGTGTGTATACACATACACGTATAACGCATGAACGAAGACAGCGTACGCGTAGTTGGGTGTTAGGTGACAGCGCGAGCCGGTTGACGCGTTCTGTTTCCGGTGTTTATTGCCCACCGGCCGTCGAAGACGACGAGCCGCGATTGTAAGCGGCCGCACACGATGTACCAAGAGAGCTTTTATATATATACACATATCGGCGGCTATGTGCGCGCGTACACCAACTCCCACTGGATTCATGTACATCTATATAAAATATGTCTTTGTGCAGCGTTTTTACCTCGCGCACGGGAAGTGCTCGATTGTTTGTTCTATACCTCGACGCGCAAATTACCAACGAGGCATCGAAATTTATTATTTACCGATGCTTCATTTCATTTGCTCTACTTGGGCATTGTTTGCCTTTAACGAGACAACACTATTTAGAATTTTAATTTAGAATGCTTCTTCTTCTTCTTCTTCTTCTTCTTATATCATCGGATTAAGTGCCTAAGCGTTTTATTTTAATATTTAGACTTCAACGTAGTTTTATTCTATACAAAATGTGATGCAATATTTAATATCAATTTCAATCAATAGTCGATTAAAATGTTCGAATTTTATTTATAATATTTGCATGCCTAAGCATTAACGGCTCTTTAAATGCTCAATTTATTAAAATATATGTAATACTATTTGTTCTATGAACAACTCAATGTTAGAAATTTAATAGTAAACCATAATTTGAATGTAAAAAAAATGAAGACGAATAACACACAATTTTATGGATATAAATTTTAATTTTTACGTATTTATAAAATATCAATCGTGAAGTCATATTTTAAATTATATTAGAATGTGAATGCGTTTCGCTATAAAGTTAGTTTTATTGATAAACAAATTTGAATATTTTTTATCTCGTTTTTTGCAAATCTGTCTCGATTATGTACTATATTAAATGAGCATAAAGTAAATCTTTTAAAGGATAATTAAAAAAAATTGAATTTTATTTATTTTAAAGAAATATTCGATTTGTAAAATACATACTTCTAAAATTCGCAAGCATCGTATCGAATAATTTTCAACAATTTTTCATCAAAATGTTTCAAGCACATTCTCAAGAGTATCTTTCGAGAGTAGCGGCTATATCGCGAGTCGTAAATTTCCAGCGAGGCGTTTAAAGTGCCGAAAAAGACAACTGAAGAAGTGCAACATAGCCCGTGTCGTATGTACAATTTGCCGATTGATATCCAATCGTAACGGGCACCGGGAGTAAGGTAGATCATAGAGCCCAACTCGGATATAGACTCGCGCGAAAAGCACGAGAGATGAGAGATAGAAAGGAAGAGAGAAGGAGTGAAGACGTCTCTCCTCGCTTCCACGCTCGATGTGCAGAGAGAGAGAGAGAGAGAGAGAGAGAGAGAGGGACCAATCCGAGCGCCGACTCACGCCACGCCTAGCTTCTCCAACCTTTGAACCCGCTCCGCCTCGCGGCCTTTCTAATTGCTTGCGTATGCGCGCCTCTTCTTTGCGGCCCTCTCTCTTTCTCTTTACTTCTCTGCGTATCTTTTCCTTTATTCCCCGCTGTGTGGTGAAACCTTTATTTTTCGTTTTGCGCGCGTACCTTGACTCGTCAAAGTAACTATCGCGAACCGGCTCTGCACATGTGTCGCTTTCTCGCTGCATTTATATATATATATACATATACATACATCCTCTTTTCAATAGAAGACAAGACGTTGACATACGTTGCTATTTTAATTTCTTCGATTTTTAAAATTCCATTTTTATGCGTTACATGTACGACAAATTGAAAACAGATCTTGATAGTTTGCGTTTGTTATAACTCATCAAACAGAGACTATTGCTCTCTCTCTCTCTCTCTCTCTCTTTGGTCTAATCCTGTTTTCGTGTCAAGGATATGTCGTTGGGTTATATAGTTATAACCGAGGTTGTTATCGATACCGAGCTACTTAAATGTCAAAATGCTTGCGAGCTGTTAATAAAGCACAAAAAGGTATGTTCCATTTGCGTATCCTACTGACACAAGACGCTAACGCAAACAAATACGACGCCCTTGCTGATATAAGTTTAATAATAACTCAATGTTATGATGCTTCCTTATTTTATTTTCAATCCAACACCTGTACACTTATTATATTCCCAAAGAAAGCTGCTTAACGATTTTTAAACCAAATATCTCTTTGATTTTCATTCGCTTTAAAAATGCGTTTTGCATAGCTCTTAAATATGGTTTTTATATGGTTCTGGTATGACAAAAATTTTAAACGGTGTTGGATATTATCCCAAATCTTGTGTCATATTTTTCGTCGTACATTTTTTATGTACGGATAATTCTAGACTTTTCGCTCTATTATTATGTCGATTAAAAATCGATTAAATAACATCACTTGCATTAAGAGCAAGCTATTGGAAAACAATTTATAGTAAAAAATTAAATAATTTTTATTTATTAATACGAGCAACAGTTTTATAAACATTTATATATATATATATATATATATATATATATATATATATATATATATATAAAATTTTTTTTTTTTTTGAATGGTCAAGCATGATACACATATATAAGTATAAATAGACGCTTATAATCTTATAACAGATTTTTTTTTTGCAGCATTGACGCTTTCATTATCATAATCTGAAAAAAAGACGAAAAGAAAAATGTTTTAAATTAATCGTTAATCACAAACGAAATGTAATAAAAGTAAGATTTACACAAGTACCAGAAACTGCTGCTAAGGTCCATAGTACCATGTAATACCGCTTTATTCCAATAGTTGATGTCGAACATATTAAATTTTCTTTCTTAACTGTTAGTATCATTATTCGTCTTGCCGTTTCTTTCTGATCGAAAAGTTTAGTTAAATTATAATGTGAAGCATAGTAAAAAATTTTGTAATATATTTAAGCAAAAAGTGTGGCATTATTATTATATATATATATATATATATATATATATATATATATACATAAATGTACATACGGCACAAAGTACGGCATAAAATATAAAATATTGTCCATCGACGTAATTTTTACTGTGCCAGAACAATCGAGCACGTTTACGTGAGATTTTATTCCTAAGAATATACGCGTTGGCTAATATGTTCATTTATGATAAACGATAAACTAATAGATTTTGTATAAACTTTATGCATATAAATTTAATGCTTTTATTTTAACGTAAATGAATAGTTGCAATCCAACGTTCACCGCTATATATAGAGCGAATTAATCGTAAATTTAATTAAAAAATTTTTCTTTCGTTTAGTTTAACAGAAGACGAGATTTCTTATTCGGCGCTCGAATAAATGATAATTGAAAAAATCGCGAGAAACTGTAGCGTATAAAGTTTAGAGAGCGAGAGCGAGGCGTCAGCGGGTATTCCGGTACGCGGGAATTTTCATTCTCTCTCTCTCTCTCTTCCTCTCTTTCACTCACTCTATCTCTCTTACTCTCACGATGGCGTCTTGTTCGATTTGGTGTCCCGTTACTCGTGACGCCATTTTCCCTCTTTACTCTCGCAGTTCCTCTTCTCTTGTCTTCTCTCTCTCTCTCTCTCTCTCTCTGATTCTCTCGATTATTGTACCACACGCTGACACATACAGCATACTCTTTACAAAGCTAGAGACTTGCTCGCAAACGGACACAGTTATACGTACAGGAGACAAATCTCTCGAGTAGGAGAAACATTCTTTCCCCCTTCTTACCCCTCCCCCCCCCCGACTCTCAACACGGAGATAATTTCGCGAATGATTCTTTGGGCCTTTTCGGTATTGTACACGTCGCCATCAGTCAACCGGTGCACAAAGCGACTCTGTTTCATATACACTTACGCGTACGTATGTATACATATATGCATACATACTTAAGAGTATATATATATATATATATATATATATATATATATATATATATATATATATAAAATAAACAGGTAGCGAGAAGATACGGCTGTCTCGTGTTACCCCGCGAGCTTAATTGCATTCCGGCAAAAGGGCGAGCGCTGAGTTTACTCGTTTCTACTTCAAACCGTCGGAAAAGCTGATATTCCCATGGAAACTGGGCCGGCCGATCAATCGTACCGCTCGTTTTACTTAGCGCGCCGGCGGAGTGCCAGCCATGCGCGTTGGTGGCCAAACGGACACGGGACACTCGGCCGCGATAACGCGCTTATCCCCGGCATTCCTCATATCGTAGTCCTCGATTCCATTGTCTTTTGAGCTCGCCTCGTTCGCCACTCGTTGCAATCGTTAATTCGCGCGATTATCATTTGTACTATATTCGCCCTTGTGAAACACTAAAAGTTTCGGATTATTTCGATAAAAAATCAAGATGCATAGCGTATTTCTTTTCTAGCGTTATTTGAAGAAAATCAAAAATTTTTTTTTTTTTTTTTTTTTTTTTGTGAAAACGTAAAAATTTAAATCAAATTACCACTTTCGATGTAATTTAAATAAACAAAAAATTTTTTTTTCTTACCGAAAACTATAGCAGTTTCTAAACAGCTTTCTTTAAATTCCCAAGTAATTTTAAATACAAATTTTTATCTGAATATAAACATCAAATATACGTATATCTATATATTTTTGTAATTATTTAAATTTAAAATAGTTTAAAAAAGAGGGTTTAATATGATACATTTTAATCGATCTTATAATTCATGATTTTCCTTATTAATAAAATTTATTAATTAAAATATAAAATTAGATCGATTGAAACTGCCTTGAAATCAATAAATTATAAAAAAATTACTCACGCTATAAATTAAAAATGAAATAGTATAATTTTATAAATTTAATTCTTTATACTGAAAAATAAATGAAAAAAAAAAAAACACTAAAGATTATTTAAAATTATTTTGTTTACGTGTATATAATACATCAGCTGGTTGGACTATTCGTTATATACTACCTATAGTCGCGGTGCTCTTATTTTAACTGCGCCAAAGCAATACTAAAATTAAAAAATAATTATTTTTAAAATAAGAAAGAGCGGTACAAGAACTATCCCGCGAGGCAAGGAAGCAATATACAGGTCGAAGATTATTTTTCCATTAGCTCGGTTAAAGATCCGATCGAAGCACAACCGCCGGAGGAGCTAAACGTGTACGAGGCGCTTCTCGATCTTTTGGGATCCGAGGAGGCGTGAAAAACAGGTAGCTGCGCGCTAATGCCCAAAAATATGCTCTTTATGTGTCACTGGCTACTTTGTGCGCGACCACGAGGACATTGCCGCTGCCGATGCTTAAAAGCGCGTGAACGTAGATTGTATAAGCTACTATATACATACGTATATAAGTACATTCTTTCGCTCGAGCGAAGAAGACAAATAGTTGCGTTACGCAAGGCTCTTAGGAAAAAATAAAGAAAGTAAAAAAGAGGCCTACGGCATAGTCCAGCCGTCATTAAAAGTTGCCCGGTTGTTTCTCCCGACTGGATTTTCGGCAGCTGCGATCGTCTGTCTATCCGTCCTGTTCTCTCTCTCTCTCTCTCTCTCTCTTTCTCTCTCTATATATGTATATCTTTCTCTTTATCTTTCTCTCTCGCTCTGTACTTTGTCCGGCACTGTAATAAGATCAAATTGACGATTACACGGTTAGTTAGATGCGCTCCGTGATTTGAGGGTAGTAGCTGCCTCTGGACTGTCATCACGACTCTCCCTCTCGAGTGCGAACGCGCATCCGCGAACACACACGCGTATCTACAAGTGCGTACACTCCCACCCTAAAGTTTAGATGGTGACCGAGCGAACTTGTATATACATACATATACATCGATATTTTTACACGCAACTTTTTACGCGTTCGCGCTCGTTAAGCTTTCCGTATAATCGGCGAGATTTATGAGGCCGGCGGACTAATTATTTCAAAAAAGCGCTGCCCCTGCCGATAAACTTTCACCTTCGCGGTAGCATCGAGATCGGCTCTCTGATAAATATCCCGAGAGAGAGAAAGAGAGAGAGAGAGAGAGAGAGAGAGAGAAAAATGTCTCGTTTTCTTTTTCCCCCTTTGTGCTTATTATTTACTTAACCATCTCTCTACAACTTTATCCTGTGTGCGCGCCCGCACCTAACGCTTCAGCTATTTTATAATCCCCCTCGAGTTTATCTGCACCGCTGGGTGTTTCTCGAT